>NIPM01000703.1:0-55913 GCA_002738285.1 Holacanthella duospinosa
AATGCATACGCAAAATATAATGGAAGCTATATCCTATAATTTATATCGATGTCCAGCCCTAATTGCCTCTTATGGCCTAAAATAGCACAAAAGGGGGTGTAAAAGACCCTTTTTAAGGATTAATATCCTATAAAAATAGATGAAAATTNTGAAAATTACCTTTTTTTTAACTAAAGATCTATAAAATTTGCTTTAATTCTTTTTGCAACGGTCTTAGATTGTCCTTATATAGATAATAAAATCAATTAGGATTTATTAATTCAGGCTTGCAGTTAACAAAAAAATCCCTAAATGTGTTTAAATACATTAGGGATTTTTGTTTTTTATATATGGATTTAATCTTTATTGAAAAGTTTAGACAATAGACGTAAAAATTCTATATAAAGCCACACTAAGGTTATCATTAATCCCATGGCGCAGAACCACTCCATATACTTTGGAGCTCTCATTGCTTCTCCATGCTCTATTTGATCAAAGTCTAAAAATAAGTTCAAAGCAGCAATGATAATTACAAAAATACTAATTCCGATACTCATTAAAGAATTTTCATAATGTATAGGCATAAAACCGGTGAACATTGATAAAAGCCATGAGATAATATAATAAGTAGCAATCGCTAAAGTGGCAGCAATTACAATACCTTTAAATTTTTCTGTAACTTTTACAATCCTGTATTTATACAATCCAAAACAAATAATGAAAGTGATAAAAGTAGCACTAACAGCTTGAATTACAATACCGGGGTACATTATTTCAAAAAAGGCAGAAATACCGCCGATAAAAAGACCTTCAAATAAAGCATATCCGGGTGCCAAATAACCTGAATAATGAGGTTTAAAAGAAGAAATTAATACAGCAATTAAACCAACGACAGCACCACCGATCACAAAAGCCATAGGCTTTGTACCATTATACGTCATCCACCAAGTTACAGAAGCCGTTGTAATTAATAATAGAAGCAGAATAAAACTTTTGTTTAAGGTTCCTGAAACAGTCATTGTTTCTATATATTCAGATGTACGACCGGTACTATCATAAGCAGAAACCTTTTGAAAAGATTTACTTGTTAGAAAGGGGTTTTTTGATTTTAAATTCATAATGAATAATATTTAGAATATCAAATGTAAGGATTTATTAATCAGTAATGTAAACATATTATTCTATTTCAGAAATTCTCAGTGTATTTACCATTCCTTTATTTGTTATAGGCATTGCGGCAAGATTAATAAGCATGTCTCCTTTTTGAACATAACCTTTTTCTTTTACGATTCGGTTAATATCATCAACAGTATCATCTGTACTTACAAACTTATCATAGTATAATGAGGTTACTCCCCATAATAAACTTAATTGAGTAAGTATTTTTTTATTTGATGAGAATACTAAAACATGAGCTGAGGGTCTCCATGCTGATATTTGGAAAGCAGTATAACCACTGTTTGTTAAAGTACAAATTGCCTTTGCTTTTATATCATTAGCCATAATAGAAGCATGATAACAGATAGATTTAGTAATAAATCTTTTTGTTTTAACTTGTGGTGTGTTTTGTGTAGTCTGAATCAGTGGAGATCCTTCTACAGCATCTATAATCTGGGTCATTTTTTGAATAACTTGAACAGGATAATTTCCTACTGAAGTTTCTCCGGATAACATTACTGCATCTGCACCATCCATTACTGAGTTAGCAACGTCATTAACCTCTGCACGAGTTGGTGTAAGGCTTGTGATCATGGTTTCCATCATTTGTGTAGCAATAATTACAGGAATACGGGCCGTTTTAGCTTTGTGAACCAGTTTTTTCTGTATAAGTGGCACCTCATGAGCCGGTATTTCAACACCTAAATCACCACGGGCAACCATTAATCCATCACAGTAAGCTATAATTTTATCGATGTTTTCTACGGCTTCCGGTTTTTCAATTTTAGCGATAATAGGAATTTTGTAACTTGAGTACTTAGCAATCAGATTTTGTAATTCAATTAAGTCATCTGGAGTTCTTACAAAAGAAAGAGCAATCCAGTCTACTTCATTTTCGACAGCAAAAATAGCATCTTCAATATCTTTTTTAGTTAAAGCAGGCAATGAAACTTTTGTTTGAGGTAAATTGACTCCTTTTTTTGATTTTAAAGGACCTCCCTGAATTACTGTAGCGATTACTTCATCGATTTTATTAGTTTTTACTACTTCAAAAATTAATTTTCCATCATCTAGTAATATTCTTTCACCGGCATTAACATCTTTTGGAAAATCTTTATAGTTCATAAATACTCTTTGCGCTGTTCCCGGAATATCCTCAGCAGTAGTAAAAGTAATAGTGTCTCCCGGATTTACAATAACGCCTTCTTGCATTACTCCTACACGAAGTTTTGGTCCTTGTAAATCCGCTAATATCGAAGTAGTGTATCCAAATTCATCATTTAGCTCTTTTATTATATCTATTTTTGATTTTACATCAGCATAGTCAGCATGTGAAAAATTAATTCTAAAGACATTAACTCCGGAATCAATCATGTCTTTTATTATTATTTTTGTACCACATGCAGGTCCTAATGTAGCTACAATTTTAGTCTTTTTTCTTGTTGGCATTATAATTAAAAAATTAAATTGTTTTTAAATTTTATTTGATCTGTTTTAACTTTGTATACGGTTGAGATCCGGTCAATTTTATTTATTATATCAATAATTTTATTTGTATTAAAAGAATAATCTATATTTTCAATTTTCAAGAAATAATCTACTTGTTTTAGTTCCGGTAAAAGATATACTTTTTTTGAAACTGCAAACGGGTAATCATCAAATAGATTATTAATTTTTTTATAGGTATTAACTGGAATTTCTTTTTTATTTTGAACTAAATTCCAAAAAATTTCTTTTCTTGAATCTTGATATGTAAATCTTGAAAAATGAGTTTCACCTTCATTAGTTTTTATGTGCACCTCATTTTTATTTTTACTTAAAACAATGCGTAAATTTTTATTAATTAAAAAGGCTAAACGATAATCTTCTAAAGAGCTATGGATAGCGACGAGATTATAATCAATCTCTCCAAAATCATCAAAGTTTAATTTATGAATAGCCATTTAATAAAAATTATGCAAATATAGCATTTCTAAAATCGAAGAAATAAGAAGAATTATATCTTTATAACGAAAACAATGCTGTTTACATTGTAGGGATGTTATGTTATTTTTTTTTGAAAAACAAAATAAGCTCTTTGAGAAGCTTTTTCTTCTGCCTTTTTTTTTGATGTTGCTCTAGCTTTTGTGACAACTGTATTATCAATACTTAATTTAACGCCAAAATATTTCTGAGAGTCAACGCCATTATCTTCAAAAACATCATAATGAAATTTTTTTTTCTCTTTTTGACACCATTCTATTAAAAGACTTTTGTAGCTTATTACTTTACCTTCTAATCGTGTTATATCAACATAAGGAAGAACGCTTCTATTGATAAATTTTTCACAATATAGATATCCTTTGTCTAAATAAATAGCGCCTACCAATGCTTCAAAGATATTACCGTGAATATTTTCACCAAAATGTTGTCTAGAAACTTTACTTTCTACCATATTAATTAACTGCAAATCACGTCCTATTTCATTTAAATGTTCTCTGCTCACAATTTTTGAACGCATTTTAGTGAGATAGCCCTCATCACCTAAAGGAGCTTTATTAAATAAATAAGCCGCAATAACGCTACTTAACATAGCGTCTCCTAAAAATTCTAATCTCTCATAGTTGATTGGAATGCCATTTTTATCTAGTTTATTAGATGATCGATGCGTAAAAGCGCTTTTGTAAAACAGTAAATCAATAGGTTTAAAGCCTATAATTTGTTTAATATTTTTTAAAAAAATCGCATCTGTTGAGGAACGAGTTTTTGAAAATATTTGTTTAATAAAGTTCATTTCGAAATTAAAAACCTAATTTTTTAACTAATACACAAGCATTGTGTCCACCAAATCCAAAAGTATTACTCATTACGATATTAACCTCCCTTTCTTGAGCCACATTATAAGTGAAATTTAATTTAGGATCAATATTTTCATCATCAGTAAAATGATTGATAGTTGGCGGAACTATTCCGTATTTAATAGATAAAATTGCTGCGATAGATTCAATTACACCGGCAGCTCCTAATAAATGACCTGTCATTGATTTTGTAGCGTTCAGATTTAGTTTATAAGCATGTTCACCAAAGACATTCTGTATCGCTTTAGTTTCTGCAATATCGCCCAGTGGAGTAGAAGTACCATGCATATTTATACCATCTACATCTTCCGGTTTTAATCCGGCGTCTTTTAAACAGTTTAACATTACATTTCTAGCACCTAATCCATCAGGATGAGGAGCAGTGATGTGATAAGCGTCAGCAGACATACCGCACCCCCCGATTTCACAATAAATAGTCGCATTACGAGCAATTGCATGCTCGTATTCTTCAAGAACCAAAGTACCGGCTCCTTCTCCTAAAACAAATCCCTCGCGGTCTTTGTCCATAGGTCTTGATGCTGTTTTTGGATCATCATTTCTTGTTGATAAAGCATGCATAGCATTAAATCCTCCAATACCCGCAATATTTACTGCAGCTTCGGAGCCTCCTGTCACCATTACATCAGCATAGCCGATACGAATATAATTAAAAGCATCAATAATAGCATTTGTAGAAGTTGCACAGGCAGAAACTGTTGCAAAATTAGGTCCTTTAAAACCATATTTAATCGAAATATGACCTGAAGCAATGTCAGAAATCATTTTTGGAATAAAGAAAGGATTAAATTTTGGGGTACCATCACCAGTAGCAAAGTTAAGAACTTCATTTTGGAATGTTTCTATACCTCCAATTCCTGAACCCCAAATTACGCCAACCCTATCTTTATCTAATTTATCTAAATTGAATTTAGCATCATTAATAGCTTCATCAGATGAAACTATAGCATATTGTGAATAACGATCTAATTTTCTTGCTTCTTTTCTATCAATAAAATTATGAATATCAAAATTTTTTAACTCACATGCGAACCGGGTTTTAAATTTTGAAGTATCAAAATAGGTGATGGGAGCAGCCCCATTAGCCCCATTAATAAGCGCATTCCAATATTCTTGAATATTATTTCCGATAGGAGTAAGAGCACCTAAACCTGTAACTACAACTCTCCTTAATTTCATACTTAAAAATTTATTTTTAATTCTTAGTTTATACAGACAATATCCATACAGATCTTATTTTCTTGAAATCAGAAAGAAACTAAGGATGTTAAATAACAAGTTATCTCAACTGATTTTATAAAATAATCTGTTTTCTAAAATTATTTCACTTTAAAGTGATCAAACATATCAAAGTTAAATAATTAAATGACACCCATGTGTTTGAAACAACGCATGGGTGCTAATTAATTATTATTTTTTTGTCGCTTCTATATATGAGATAGCTTGACCAACAGTAGCGATTTTTTCTGCTTGATCATCCGGAATTTGAATATCAAATTCTTTTTCAAACTCCATAATAAGCTCAACCGTATCTAATGAATCAGCTCCTAAGTCCATTGTGAAGCTTGCCTCTGTTACAACCTCTGTTTCGTCAACAGCTAATTTGTCTACGATAATCGCTTTTACTTTTGATGCAATGTCTGACATAATCTTTAATTTTAGAATTTAAATTTGGGGCAAAAATAAAAAACTTTATTTTAAAATAACAGATAACCTGAAAAATGTGTTACTAAATTATAAAATAATTTTTTATAAAGATGCTAAACTGCTTTTTTTTTCCGGTTTATTATTCCGTTTTTTGTAGTATAAATATAGTATAGAATTGATGAAAAAAATTGTAGTATTCGCTTCAGGTTTTGGCTCTAATGCTGAAAATATTATTTTACATTTCAAAAAAAATCCAAATGGAAGGGTAATTGCTGTTTTTTGTAATAATAAAAAAGCAGCTGTAATTGAAAAAGCAAAAAAAAGAAATGTACCGATTATACTTTTTACAAAAGAAGATTTTTTTAACGGTAGTATTTTGGGAAAATTAAATTCTTTTGAACCTGATTTAATCGTTTTAGCCGGATTTTTATTAAAATTCCCAAAAGAAATAATACAAGTATATCGTGATAAAATTATTAATATTCATCCTTCATTATTACCTAAATATGGTGGAAAAGGGATGTATGGAATAAATATACATAAGGAAGTAATAGAAAATAAAGATAAGGAAACAGGTATAACAGTACATTTTGTAAACGAAGAATATGATCAAGGAAGTATCATTTTTCAGAAGAAAATTACAATCTCAGATAATATAACTCTAGAAGAAATTGTTGAGAAAATACATATATTAGAATCTGCGTTTTTTCCAAAGGTGATAGAACAATTAATTTAAAAGTAAGATTTTGACAAATAACCACGAAGTACATATATATACAGATGGATCAGCTAAAGGGAATCCGGGATCGGGAGGATATGGTGTAGTCTTGGAATGGGTGGGAAAACCTTACAGTAAAGAAATTTTTGAAGGGTTTAGGCTGACAACAAACAACCGTATGGAATTATTAGCAGTTATTGTAGGTTTAGAAATGCTAAAAATCAATAATATAAAAGTTCTAGTGATTTCAGATTCTAAATATGTTGTTGATTCGGTCTTAAAGCAATGGGTTTTTCAATGGGAGAAAAAAGGATATGTAGGGAAAAAGAATTCTGATTTGTGGATTCGGTTTTTAAAAATTTATAGAAAACATCAAGTAGACTTTAAATGGATAAAGGGACATAATAATCACCCACAAAATGAACGATGTGATCAGTTAGCCGTTATGGCCTCACAAGGTAGTTCCCTTTCAGTAGATGTTTTTTATGAAAAAGAAAGAGAGAAAAATCTATAAAGAAGTTAATATTAATGATTTAAAATATCAAAACGCCTTATTTTTAGAATAATCTTAAAAAGAACGATTTATTTAATCATATAAAACTAAGTTATATATTTGTACTTTAATCTATTACAATACTTATGAATAAATTATTGATTGTTGGGACTGTTGCTTTTGATACAATTGAAACTCCTTTTGGTAAAGCAGATAGAATTTTAGGAGGAGCTGCTACTTATATTAGTCTTTCAGCTTCTTATTTCAATATTCAATCTGCTATTACTTCTGTTGTAGGAGATGATTTTCCACAAAAATATTTAGATATATTAAAAAGTAGAGATATAGACTTGTCCGGATTAGATATAGTTAAAGGAGGGAAAACCTTTTTCTGGAGTGGTAAATATCGTAATGACTTAAATTCAAGGGAGACTTTAGATACGCAATTAAATGTTTTGGTCGATTTTCAGCCAAAGGTTGCTGAAGATTTTAAAAAAGCAGATATAGTGATGTTAGGGAATTTACATCCGTTAGTTCAGATAAAGGTTCTGGATCAGTTAACAGCAAAGCCTAAATTAATAGTGCTGGATACTATGAATTTCTGGATTGATTGTGCTTTGCAGGAGTTATTACAAGTAATAAAACGTGTTGATGTTATTACAATAAATGATCAAGAGGCAAGACAGTTAACGGGAGAGTATTCTTTAGTAAAAGCCGCTTCAAAAATTCAAGAATTAGGACCAAAATATGTGGTGATTAAAAAAGGAGAACATGGCGCATTACTATTTCATGAAAAAGAAATTTTCTTTGCACCGGCCTTACCTCTTGAAGAAGTTTTTGATCCAACAGGAGCAGGTGATGCCTTTGCAGGAGGGTTTGTAGGTTATTTGGCACAAAGTAAAAACATCTCTTTTAAAAATATGAAAAATGCAATTATATATGCTTCTAATTTAGCCTCTTTTTGTATAGAAAAATTTGGAACAGAAAGAATGGAATCTCTTCAAAAAGAGGAAGTCTTAAAGAGACTTCAGCAATTCAAAGTTTTGACACAATTTGACATATCCTTATTATTATAATGAGTGACGCTTTAAAACATGAATGTGGTATAGCTCTTTTAAGACTATTAAAGCCTTTAGACTATTATAAAGAAAAGTACGGTTCCGCTTTCTATGGAATAGAAAAGATGTATCTCTTAATGGAGAAACAACATAATCGCGGACAGGATGGAGCAGGATTAGTCGGTATAAAGATGGATGTTGATCCGGGGGAGCGGTATATTAGTAGAATACGTTCTAACCAGACGCAGCCTATTCAGGATATTTTTTCTCAAATTAATGAAAGAATTAACTCTGTGTTAGCCTCACATTCTGAATATGTAAATAATATTGCTTTACAAAAAAAAAATATACCATATATAGGAGAATTGTTTTTAGGACATGTACGCTATGGAACCTTTGGGAAAAACAGTATTGAAAATGTTCATCCGTTTTTGAGACAGAATAACTGGATGCATCGTAATTTGATTGTTGCAGGGAATTTCAATATGACAAATGTTAAACAGCTTTTTAATAGTTTGATTGAACTAGGGCAACATCCAAAAGAAATAGCAGATACTGTTACTATAATGGAAAAGATCGGGCATTTTTTAGATAGAGAAGTAACCCATTTGTATAAGGACTGTAAAAAAGAAGGTTTAACAAAACAACAGGCTTCGTTAGTAATTGCAGAAAAATTGAATGTTGCTAATATTTTGAAAGGAGCTTCAAAAAATTGGGATGGAGGATATGTAATGGCAGGTTTATTAGGACATGGAGACGCCTTTGTTTTTAGAGATCCGGTAGGCATAAGACCTGCTTATTTTTACCAGGATGATGAGGTTGTAGTAATAGCCTCAGAACGACCGGTTATTCAGACTGCATTTAACGTTTCTTTTGATAAAATAAAAGAAATCGAGCCAGGACATGCTATTATAGTTAAAAAAAGCGGAAAAGTTTTTGATGAAGAAATCTTACCGGCACTTCCTAAAAAAGCCTGCTCTTTTGAAAGAATATACCTTTCAAGAGGAAGTGATGCAGAGATTTATCAAGAACGTAAAATGCTCGGAAAATTAATTTTACCGGAAGTATTTAAAGCTATTGATAATGATATAGATAATACTGTTTTCTCTTATATTCCAAATACGGCAGAAACCTCTTTTTATGGTTTAGTAGAAGCAGCACAGGATTTTTTAAATCAGAGGAAAATAAAGGATATTCTAGATAATAAAGAGCAGTTAAGCGAAGAAAAATTACAAGAAATTTTATCCGTAAAATTAAGAACAGAAAAAGTAGCAATTAAAGATGCAAAGCTAAGAACTTTTATTACAGAGGATAGTAGTAGAGACGATTTAGTAGCACATGTTTATGATGTTACGTATGGAGTGATTAAACCTACAGATACGTTGGTAATTATCGATGATAGTATTGTTCGTGGAACAACACTAAAAAATAGTATTATTAAAATAATGGATCGGTTATTGCCTAAACGTATTATTGTTGTTTCTTCTGCGCCACAAATAAGATATCCGGACTGTTATGGTATTGATATGGCTAAGCTGGAAAGCTTAGTTGCTTTTAAAGCAGCTTTACAACTTTTAAAAGAGAGAGGATTTTACTCTATTGTAGATGAAGTATATGAAAAATGTAAGGCGCAGGAATCCTTTCAGGATGAAGAAATAGTCAATTATGTAACAGAAATTTATGCTCCCTTTTCAGATCAGGAAATTTCCGAGAAAATAGGTAAAATGGTCTGTTCAGAAACTATTCAAGCAGAGGTAAAAGTAATTTTTCAAAAAGTAGAGAATTTACATATTGCTTGTCCTAAAAATTTAGGAGATTGGTATTTTACGGGAAATTATCCTACTCCGGGAGGTAATAGAGTGGTAAATAGAGCCTTTATGAATTTTTATGAAGGTAAAAATGTACGTGCTTATTAAGCAGGCTATAATAGAAGTGTAAAAAGTAAAAAGATTGTTGCTAAATTATCTAGTAGTTTGTTTTTAAAAAGTAATAAAAGCCTTTTTCTTAGTATAGCTCTAATGGAGGTAGTTACAAGTTTCACTTTATAAAATAAAAGACAATTAAATACCGGAGTTGAATAAATATATAAGCCATAGCTTTCACTAGATTTTTGGCGTATATTTTTACTATATCTTTAAAACGAGTGTTTGCACTGTGAAGCTATTTCTTATTTATAGCCAAAGTAAATCGTATTTTACCGTAAAATTTATTGCAAAACAATTCACGATTTGTTAAGAATGTGCCTCTTTGCTTTTCTTTAACACATTTTTTGAGACAGTGTCTCAATTTACCATAACATTTCTCTTTTTTATAGTGTGGTAAGTTTTTTTAATTCCTTAATGGTTTGTGTTGGATTTTCAGATTTAAAAATAAAATTTCCGGCAACTAATACATCAGCTCCTGACTGAACTAGTTGTACTGCATTTTGATTAGTTACGCCACCATCTATTTCTATTTTTGTTGAAGCTTTATGCTTAGTGATCATTGTTTTTAATTGGGATATTTTATTATATGTATTTTCAATGAAAGATTGTCCCCCAAATCCGGGATTTACACTCATAATGCATACTAAATCAATATTTTTAATCATATCTTCCAATAAACTTACATTAGTATGTGGATTAATAGCAACACCTGTTTTTATTCCTTCTGCTTTTATAATTTGTAAAGTGCGGTGTAAATGATTACAGGTTTCGTAATGTACGGTTAGGATATTTGCACCTAGATTAGCAAAAGTCTTAATATAACGATCTGGATCAATAATCATTAAATGGACGTCGATCGTTTTTTTAGCATGTTTTGCAATAGCTTCTAAAACAGGCATACCGAACGATAGGTTAGGTACAAAAACACCATCCATAATGTCTATGTGAAACCAATCTGCTACACTGTTATTAATCATTTCGATATCACGTTGCAGGTTAGCAAAATCCGCAGCAAGAATTGAAGGCGCGATGAGCGTATTTTTCATTATTTATTATGTTGTTTTTGCAAAGGTAAATAAAAGTTTATGTTTTTTATGATTAGGTAGATTTTAGATATAGTAGAAGCGAAAATGGAATATTTATATATAAAAAACTCCGGTTGAATACCGGAGTTTGAGCGATCAATCAAAAAGTGAACAGTGTTGTAACGCTGTTATTGTATTTAGTATTATCCTAAATAAGTTTTTAATATTTTACTTCTTGAGGTATGTTTTAATCGTCGGATGGCTTTTTCTTTAATTTGACGAACACGTTCACGTGTAAGATCAAAAGTTTCTCCTATTTCTTCTAAAGTCATGGGGTGTTGATTTCCTAAACCAAAATACAGATGAACTACATCCGCTTCACGAGGTGTTAACGTTTCTAAAGCACGTTCAATCTCGGTACGTAGTGATTCATGTATTAATTCTTTGTCCGGATTTGGTGATTCACCAGAGCGGAGTACATCATATAAATTTGAATCTTCACCTTCAACTAAAGGAGCATCCATCGACAAATGACGACCAGAGTTTTTCATGCTCTCTTTTACATCATTTACAGTCATATCTAATTCTTTGGCAATTTCCTCAGCAGAAGGAGTCCGTTCGTTAGACTGTTCTAATAATGCAAACATTTTGTTGATTTTATTAATAGAACCTATTTTATTTAAAGGGAGACGTACAATACGAGATTGCTCAGCAAGTGCCTGTAAAATAGATTGGCGAATCCACCAAACAGCATAAGAAATAAATTTAAAACCGCGTGTTTCATCAAAACGTTGAGCCGCTTTTATTAGACCTAAATTCCCTTCATTGATTAAATCGGGAAGTGTTAATCCTTGATTTTGATATTGTTTAGCCACAGAAACAACAAAACGCAAGTTAGCTTTAGTTAGTTTTTCCAAGGCTCTTTGATCTCCGGCTTTAATCTTTTGCGCTAGTTCAACCTCTTCATCGGCTGTAATAAGATCAACTTTTCCGATTTCTTGTAGGTATTTGTCTAGGGAAGCAGTTTCACGATTTGTAACCTGCTTGGTAATTTTAAGTTGTCTCATATAAGTATCATCTCAGTTTTAAGTATACATATAATATACGTAGCGAATATAAAAAAAGTTACAGTTCAATTGAAAATATTTTTATCACGTTTTGTTAAATTAAAAATTTAGTGTATTACAACTAAATTCAATACGCTGTATTTCTGGGAGTTAGCTCCTTTTGAAGGAATACAGGAAAAAATTATAAAAGAGGTTATTTTTACAAGTGATAAGACAACCTCTTTTTAATGTATTATACTCTAATTAATCTTATTCCAAATTAATTTAGTGTCTAATTTATCACCACCAATGTTTTGAGAAGCAGAACGGTAATTTTCTCCATTGAGAGTTTGCAATATAACAGGATATTTAAATCTTGTTGGTATATCCTTTAACCCTAACAATGGTTCGAAAGTGTACTTAGTATAGGTTATTATATTTCCATTTTTATCCTTTTCTTTATAAGGAACATTTAAATCATGTTCCTGACCCGGTTTAAGTAAGGTGTTCGGAAATCCGGTTCTTCTATATTCAGCCCAGGCTTCGTAAGGCTGCATATAAAGAGCTATGTATTTTTGATTCAACACATTAGCCTGAGATGCAGTAGGTAAATTAGAAATAAAAGCGGTTATTTTTTCGGCATCAACACCCCATTTTTCCATAGATGCCTTAACTCCATTTTTATAATTGGTATCATCCCATCCGTTGTTTTCGGATAATAGAAACTCTACTTCAGCATATTCCATCAATATTTCAGCATAATCCGGTTTTAATATATGATAGCTAAATGTTGAAGCACTTCCTTTTTGGGAGCCGGTAATTTTATCAGTTATGCCATAAGGCATTCCTCTATATTTTGACAAATCGTCGGTTTCGTCATAACTTTTATTTTTGATACTTTCTAATGTTACATCATTTGGAGCTAAATATTTTTGTAATCTTGGATCTAGACTAAAACCGCCAACTTCTCCTTGAAGCAAATCAACAAAAGTATTAGCAACACCAAAGTCATCCCTGTTTTGTACAAAAAAAGCAATATAAAAAGGGCTAGGGTTAACCAGATTGTTTTCATATTTAAGGGCTACAGTATCGTTGTTAGACGACATCACTCCGGTAGCTATAGCTTCTGCAATATGATTTTCTGCATCGGGTATAACTCCTTTTACTCTATTCCCGATTCTTAAACGTAATGAATTAGCAAACTTTTTCATCTTCTCAGCAGATCCGAAAAGATAATCTCCTTTAGTAAACACAGTTTCGTTAAGAACAATCATTTCAGAGGCCTCTTTTAACTCTTTTAAGAGGTCAGTGTAGATTTTAATTTGAGATGCAAATTTAGGTTTTAATATACCTTTTTCCATTTGTAATGCTTGAAAATCAGGATCTTGACTACCATAAGAATAATAGGGAATATCACCATATATATCTACTAAGTGTAGATAAACATAGGACAACATAATTCTGGCAGCAGCTATTTGATTATCATTATTACCATACTTAGACATTTCTGCTCTTGTTTTAGAACTTATGTTTAAATCAATGATCGTTTTGTAATCTTGTGCAGAACTATTAAGGTAAGTATAAATACTGGTGTTGCTTTCTTCTCTGTACTGAAATAAATCTTCTTGAGTATAATTTTTTTGAGCAGAATATTGAATCCATGGTAATGTCATTCTACCAGAGGAAAAACCATTTCTTGTATTGTCCATGGTTTGTTTGTTAGCGTGGTTAAATAAACCATAAGTAAGAACTTCAATAGGTCGATTAGGGTCTGTATTAATTTCATCGAAATTTTTAGTGCAGCTTGAAAGTGATAATGTTACTATAAAAGTGCTTATAAATATTTTTTTCATTGTTGTTTTTATTTTAATTAAAATTTAAGCTGAAGGTTTATACCATAAGTTCTGGTAGAAGGTAGTGAGCCTCCTTCAATTCCTTGAGTATTTCCACTCCCATAGGAAGCCATTTCAGGATCCATTCCTTTCCAGGCTAAGCCCCAAGTCAGTAAATTTCTGCCATAAACAGATATATTTATATTATCGAAAGGTCCTGTGAGGTTTTTGGGAAAAGTATAGGTTAATGTAACTTCTCTTAACTTAATATAACTTGCGTCAAATACATTTTGAGCATCTATACCGCCATAATGTGCTTTTGCCCATTCAGAAGCAGATATTTTTTTTGTATTAGGGCTACCATCAGCTAAAACGCCTTTTAATAGGATATCATTTTCGCGAATGCCATTTTCTGTAGTGTTTTCTAACATACCGCTACTAGTGCCAAACATATGAGAAGTGGAAAAATAATGACCTCCTTTTTGCATATCAATTAACATAGCTATGCTTATATTTTTATATTTAAAAGAGTTTCTCAATCCCATATTATAATCAGGAATGACACTACCTAAAGATTTTTGCTCAGATTTAAGATATCTACCATCTTTGCCTATTATTTTATTTCCATTTTTATCATATACAAAATCAGTACCGAAAATTTGTCCATAAGGTTCGTTTACATTTGCTTTTAATGTAACGCTGAATGGTGCAGTTGCTAATTGTAAACTGTTTACTCCTTCATATAATTCGAGTAGTTTATTGCTGTTTTTAGCAAAGTTCCAGGTAATATTCCAGCTAAAGTCTTCTGTTCTTACCGGATTTAAATTCAGAGTAGTTTCAATCCCTCTGTTTCTTAATTTACCGGCATTAATCCATTTGCTTGAAAAACCCGTGCTAGGATCGACTGCTAAAGGAGTAATTAAATTTTCTGTATCTACATTATAATAGGTAATATCAAATCCAACTCTGCTATCAAATAAACGACCTTCTAAACCAATTTCTTTAGTTGTTTTTAACTCCGGCACTAGATTCGGATTATTGAAAGAAAAAGGATTAGTATATCTTGGATCACCATTAAAAGGAATGAGGATGTCTTTATAGTTGTTTGTTCTATAAACATCAGTACTATTACCAACTTGTGCCCATCCGGCGCGAATTTTACCAAAATTTAGCCAGTTTAAGTCTATATCTGTTAATGAAGAGAAAACAAAACTACCTGTTACTGATGCGTAATTTATAGGTTTACTGGTTGTTGAGAACCAGTCTTCCCTATCAGTGATTTCAACAAAAAGCATATTTTTATAGCCTAAAGAAACAAAACCATATAAACTATTCGTTCTGGATCTTTGTCCTAGATTTCCGGCTAAAGCAGGTTCTGCGCTGTTGCTTAAATTGTATAAATTAGGCAATACTAAACCACCTACCGTTTGTCCTGAAACAGAATTATATACATAATTTCTTCTGTTTACTCCAATAAATGAACTTAAATTAAAATCATCATCAAAGGTTTTGTTATAATGTAATCTGCCTTCGTAGTTGATATCAGTTAAAGTTCTTATAATGTCACTGTATTTTGACGTGTTTTGTGAACCAATAGCAACTCTTTCAGAAACTCTGAAACTATAAGTGTCCATATATACATTACCTACAGCATAAAAATCATCTGTAAAATTATAAGTCAATTTAGCATTACCATATAATCTATTTCTTTTATCTTCCGAGATATTTTCATAAACCGTCCAGTATGGGTTATCAGAATATTCAGGGGTTTCATTATCCCATGCTTTTCTGTTCCATGGTCTTTGTTTACCATTAGCAAGTTTGTAATCTTTTAAGTTATGGTAGTCTAGCTGTCTTTGTCCCCATTGAAAGAATTTTTGTCCAACAGAGTTATCTCCATAACCTATTTCAGGTCTGTTAAAACCTTTTGTTTGTACAAAAGTAACCATAGACTCGACTTTCAATTTCTCATATAATTTAGTATTGGCATTAATTGAAAAAGTATTTTTATCTAATTCAGCATTAGGTAATATACCATCTGTCATTGAATTCGCGTAAGAGAATCGAATATTGCTATCCTGAAAAGATTTTGTTATCGAGATAGAGTTGTTTTTTGTAATTCCGGTTCTAAAGAAAGATCTGACATCATTTTTAGGAGCTTGCCAGGCAATTTCGTTTAAGTAATCTTTAGGAAATTCCGGATCAAAAGCATTCCATGGTAAATATTTCAGATTCGCGTCGTATTTAGGACCCCAGCTTTCATCAGCTGCATAATCAGCAATTTTATAGTATCTGTCATTAATGCTGACAGAGTCTAACATGTTAGTAAAACCTCCTCCGTATTGATTTTGAAGATTAGGCATAATATAAACGGATTCAAAAGTTAATCCTGTATTAAATACAATTTCTTCTTTTCCGTTTTTAGCAGATTTTGTAGTATATAAAATAGCACCATTACCGGCTCTATTGCCATAAAGAGCAGCAGCAGGTCCACCTTTAAGTACAGTAACCGATTCAATATCATTTGGGTTAATATCGGCGGTAGCATCACCATAATCTCTACCACCGGCGCCTCTGTTTGTGCTGCTACTATTGTAATTACTATTGTCTAATGGAATACCGTCAATAACGATTAAAGGTCTGTTTTCTCCTGTTACAGAGCCAATACCTCTTAAAACGATTCTTGATGAACCTCCCATAGTTGAAGGAGCTGTTATTTGTATACCGGCTACATTACCGGAAAGTGCATTAACAGCATTCGTTTGTCCTCCTTCAGAAAGTATATCTCCTTTAACTTCTTGTGAGGCATAACCCAGTGATTTTTTTTCTCTTTTAATTCCTAAAGCCGTTATCACAACATCTTCAAGTTCCACAGCATCATCTTTCATTAAAAGGTCTAATTTGCTGGATGTAATTGTTTTTTCTTCTGTTTTCATGCCTAAAAAGCTGAATATTAAAACATCTCCTTGATTTGCTTTAATGGCATAGTTTCCATCAAAATCCGTTTGGATACCATTAGAAGTTCCTTTTACAAGTACATTTACTCCTGGCAGAGGTAAACCGGTGTCGTCTGTTACAACTCCGGTGACAGTTGTTTCTTGAGCAAATGAAACTTGTATGAATAGCACCGAAAAAAGCACTAAAAACACAAAGTAATTTTTTTTCATATTTTTTGATTTAAGTTAGTTTTGCTAAATATCAAAATAAAAAGTCAAAAATCCTAAAAAAATAAAAATAATATTAGTTTTTTAGTTTAATAACACGTAAAAAATGTGCTTTTTGTGTGTTATTTGGAATAATTTCATTATTTTTATATAATTTAACTTGGGGTATGGTTTAAGATGTCTTTTTCTAAAAAAATGAATTATTATTTTTGTTTATCAAAAAATGATGTAAAAAAAGTAAGTAAAGTTTATGATGGGAGATTATTAAAATTAAAAATGATTTTTGTATTAAAAGAAAGTAGAAAAGAATAAAGAAGGTATAAAACAGATGTAAATTAAGATTATTACACAATCAGGGTTGAAAATTATATAAACTAAAGGTTTGTAAAGTTGAAAATGTTTTTTACATTTGCAACCCCGTAAAAAGCGGGAAATTAAAACATAAGAAATTTTTATTAATAATTATGCCAACAATTCAACAATTAGTAAGAACAGGGAGAACCCAGATAACTAAGAAGAGTAAATCGGTTGCCTTAGATTCTTGTCCTCAAAGAAGAGGGGTTTGTACGCGTGTTTATACTACAACACCAAAGAAACCGAATTCTGCAATGCGTAAAGTTGCAAGGGTTCGTTTAACAAATGGTAATGAGGTAAATGCTTACATTCCCGGAGAAGGACACAATCTACAAGAGCACTCGATAGTATTAGTTAGGGGAGGAAGGGTAAAAGATTTACCGGGAGTTAGATATCATATTGTGCGTGGTGCCCTTGATACGTCAGGTGTAGCAGGAAGAACACAAAGAAGATCTAAATACGGTGCAAAACGCCCAAAAGACAAAAAGTAATTTTATAAAACTTTTAAAGTAAAGACATGAGAAAAAGAAAGGCCAAAAAAAGACCTCTTTTGCCGGATCCTAGATTTAATGATCAATTGGTGACACGTTTTGTGAATAACTTAATGTGGGATGGTAAAAAATCAACTGCCTTCAAAGTATTCTATGATGCGATTGATATTGTAGAAGCAAAGAAACAAGATGCTGAAAAGTCATCATTAGAGATTTGGAAAGATGCATTGACTAACGTTATGCCTCACGTAGAAGTGAGAAGTCGTAGAGTTGGTGGTGCTACATTTCAAATTCCAATGCAAATTAGACCGGATAGAAAAATATCTATGGCTATGAAATGGATGATTCTTTATGCTAGAAGAAGAAATGAGAAATCTATGGCGCAAAGGTTAGCTTCTGAAGTTTTAGCTGCAGCTAAAGAAGAAGGTGCAGCTGTTAAAAAGAGAATGGACACGCATAAAATGGCAGAAGCAAACAAAGCATTCTCTCACTTTAGATTTTAATTCATAAGGAAATTTAAGAAATGGCAAGAGATTTAAAATATACAAGAAATATAGGGATTGCTGCTCATATTGATGCAGGTAAGACAACAACTACAGAGCGTATCCTTTTTTATACCGGAAAATCACACAAAATAGGGGAGGTACATGATGGTGCTGCAACGATGGACTGGATGGCTCAAGAACAAGAAAGAGGTATTACAATTACTTCTGCGGCTACAACTTGTAGTTGGAACTTCCCGACAGAACAAGGGAAACCGTTGCCGGAATCGTTACCTTATCATTTTAATATTATTGATACACCGGGTCACGTAGATTTTACCGTAGAGGTAAATCGTTCTTTGAGAGTATTAGATGGTTTGGTTTTCTTGTTTAGTGCAGTTGACGGTGTAGAACCTCAATCTGAAACGAACTGGAGATTAGCAGATAATTACAAAGTGCCTCGTATGGGGTTTGTGAATAAAATGGACAGACAAGGAGCTAATTTCCTGAATGTTTGTCAGCAGGTTAAAGATATGTTGAAATCTAATGCGGTGCCGATTGTTTTACCAATAGGTGATGAGGAAGATTTTAAAGGTATTGTAGATTTAGTTAAAAATCAAGCTATTGTATGGCATGATGCTACACAAGGAGCTACTTTTGATGTCGTGCCTATTCCGGATGATATGATAGAAGAAGTAAAGGAATATAGAGCAATGCTTATTGAGGCTGTTGCTGATTATGATGAAACGTTAATGGAGAAATTCTTCGAAGACGAGACATCAATTACAGAAGAAGAAATCAATACAGCTTTGAGAAAAGCCGCCATTGATATGTCTATTATTCCGATGCTTTGTGGTTCTTCTTTCAAAAATAAAGGTGTTCAATTTATGTTGGATGCCGTTTGTAAATATTTACCGTCTCCAATGGATAAAGAAGGTATCATGGGTATTAATCCTGATACTGATGAAGAAATTTTACGTAAACCGGATGTAAAAGAACCATTTGCTGCTTTAGCATTTAAAATAGCTACTGACCCTTATGTAGGTCGTTTGGCTTTTTTCCGTGCTTATTCAGGTAGATTAGATGCAGGTTCTTATGTTTTAAACACACGTTCCGGAAATAAAGAAAGAATTTCTCGTATTTATCAAATGCATGCGAACAAACAAAATCCTATCGAATATATTGAAGCAGGAGATATTGGGGCGGCAGTAGGATTTAAAGATATTAAAACAGGTGATACATTGTGTGATGAAAAGAGTCCGATTGTATTAGAGAGTATGGATTTCCCTGCTCCTGTAATTGGTATTGCTATTGAGCCAAAAACAAAAGCCGATGTTGATAAAATGGGTATGGCTTTAGCTAAATTAGCAGAAGAGGATCCTACTTTCCAGGTAAAAACAGATCAAGCATCCGGGCAAACGATTATATCAGGTATGGGTGAGCTTCACTTGGATATCTTGGTAGATCGTATGAGAAGAGAGTTTAAAGTGGAGGTGAATCAAGGTGAACCTCAGGTTGAATATAAAGAAGCATTTACGCGTTCTGCACAACATAGAGAAGTTTATAAGAAACAAACAGGTGGGCGTGGTAAATTTGCAGATATCGTTTTCAAAATCGAGCCTGCAGATGAAAATGTTGTAGGTTTACAATTTGTAAATGAGGTAAAAGGAGGTAACGTTCCTAAGGAGTATATTCCGTCTGTAGAAAAAGGATTCAAAATGGCTATGAAGCATGGTCCTCTAGCCGGATATGAAGTGGACAGCTTAAAAGTAACTTTATTAGATGGTTCCTTTCATCCGGTGGATTCAGATGCACTTTCTTTTGAGTTAGCAGCAAAAATGGGTTACAAAGAGTCCGGACGTGCTGCCGGAGCTGTAATTCTTGAACCAATCATGAAAATAGAGGTTATTACGCCGGAAGAAAACATGGGGGATATTGTAGGGGATTTAAATCGTCGTAGAGGTCAAGTAAATGATATGGGTGATAGAGCCGGAGCAAAAACGATTAAAGCCTTTGTGCCTTTAGCAGAAATGTTTGGTTATGTAACAACATTAAGAACACTATCTTCAGGTAGAGCTACGTCAACTATGGAATTTTCACATTACGCTGAAACACCTTCTAATATTTCAGAAGCTGTAATCAAAAAAGCAAAAGGGAACGATTAATTTTAAGAAAATGAGTCAAAAAATCAGAATAAAATTAAAATCTTACGATCACATGTTAGTGGATAAATCTGCTGAAAAGATTGTAAAAACTGTAAAAGGTACAGGTGCAGTAGTAACGGGTCCGATTCCTTTACCAACACACAAAAAAATTTTCACTGTATTGCGTTCTCCACATGTTAATAAAAAAGCAAGAGAACAATTTGAAGTAATGTCCTATAAGAGATTATTAGATATTTACAGCTCGTCATCAAAAACTATTGATGCTTTGATGAAGCTGGAGTTGCCAAGTGGAGTAGAAGTAGAGATAAAAGTTTGATCCGGGTATGGTAAGATCAAATATAAATAGTAATTTAATAATTAGTTTAATATGTCTGGGTTAATTGGTAGAAAAATAGGCATGACCAGCATTTTCGATGAAAACGGGAAAAATATTCCTTGTACAGTAATTGAAGCTGGACCATGTGTTGTTACCCAAGTCAGAACCAAAGAGGTTGACGGGTATGAAGCGTTACAACTTGGTTTCGATGACAAAACAGAAAAGCATTCCACTAAAGCGGCGATAGGTCACTTTAAAAAGGCTGCTACTTCTGCGAAGAAAAAAGTCGTTGAAATTAAAAGTTTTGTTAATGAACACAAATTAGGAGATATCATCACTGTAGAACTTTTTCAAGAAGGTGAGTTTGTAGATGTACAAGGTGTTTCAAAAGGTAAAGGTTTTCAAGGGGTTGTTAAACGTCACGGTTTTGGTGGTGTTGGACAAGCAACTCATGGGCAACATAATCGTTTAAGAGCACCCGGATCTGTAGGAGCATCATCTTATCCGTCTAGAGTATTCAAAGGAATGCGTATGGCAGGAAGAACAGGTGGTGGAAATGTAACAGTACAAAACTTGAGAGTATTAAAAGTAGTTTCTGATAAGAATTTACTGCTTGTTAAAGGATGTGTTCCAGGACATAATAACTCTTATGTAATCATTCAGAAGTAATGGAAGTAAAAGTTTTAAATTTCAACGGAAAAGAAACTGGCAGAACGATCACTCTTTCTGATTCAGTATTCGCAATTGAGCCGAATAATCACGCGGTATATCTAGATGTTAAACAATATCTGGCAAATCAAAGACAAGGTACTCATAAAGCTAAAGAAAGAGCTGAAGTAACAGGAAGTACTCGTAAGATTAAAAAGCAAAAAGGAACTGGTACAGCTCGTGCAGGTAGCGCAAAAAACCCTTTGTTTAAAGGTGGTGGAACTGTTTTCGGACCTAGACCAAGAAGCTATTCATTCAAATTGAATAAAAATTTAAAAAGGTTAGCTAGAAAATCAGCTTTGACAAATAAAGCAAAAGAATCAAATTTAATTGTACTTGAAGATTTTAATTTTGAAATACCAAATACTAAAAATTTTATTAATGTTTTAAAGGCTTTAGGGTTAGAAAAGAAAAAATCTTTATTTGTGTTGGGCAGTTCAAATAAAAATGTATATTTGTCGTCACGCAATTTAAAAACTTCTAGTGTAATAAGAAATTCAGAATTAAGCACTTATGCCATTTTAAATGCAACCAACTTGGTTCTTTTAGAGAGTTCTTTAGAAGAAATAGAAGCAAATTTAAGCAAATAGTAGATCATGAGTATCATAGTAAGACCTATAATAACAGAAAAAATGACCAAAGATGGAGAAGTTTTTAATCGCTTTGGTTTCATTGTAGATAAAAAAGCAAATAAAATTCAAATTAAGAATGCTGTTGAAGCGGCCTATGGAGTTTCTGTCGTTAGTGTAAATACAATGAACTATAGAGCGGATAGAACTACAAAATTTACTAAAAGTGGTTTGATCAATGGAAAGACAAATGCTTATAAAAAGGCAGTTGTACAAGTACAAGAAGGAGAAACAATTGATTTTTACAACAATATCTAGAATAGAAAAATGTCAGTAAGAAAATTAAAACCTATTACCC
Source organism: Holacanthella duospinosa (assembly GCA_002738285.1). Lineage (NCBI taxonomy): Eukaryota > Metazoa > Arthropoda > Collembola > Poduromorpha > Neanuridae > Holacanthella > Holacanthella duospinosa. Next base: position 22,344 of record NIPM01000703.1, read on the forward strand.
CGGGTCAGCGATTTAGAGTTGTGAATGGTTTTGACGCCATTACGACTGATAAGCCGGAACGCTCTTTGATAGCGCCGATAAAAAGATCAGGAGGTAGAAATAGTCAAGGAAAAATGACCATGCGTTATATAGGTGGTGGTCATAAACGAAGGTATCGTATAATAGATTTTAAAAGAACTAAAGAGGGAGTTCCTGCTTCTGTTAAGTCTATAGAATATGATCCAAATCGTACCGCTTTTATAGCATTATTAGCTTATGCTGATGGCGAGAAAACATATATTATTGCTCAAAATGGTATGCAGGTAGGTCAGAAAGTAGTTTCAGGCTCTGATGCAGCACCAGAGATTGGTAATACTTTGCCTTTGAGTAAAATCCCTTTAGGAACTGTTATTTCTTGTATAGAGTTAAGACCAGGACAAGGAGCTATTATTGCTCGTAGTGCCGGAACTTTTGCTCAGTTAATGGCAAGAGATGGAAAATATGCTACAATTAAAATGCCTTCAGGTGAAACGAGATTGATTTTGTTAACTTGTAGTGCTACAATTGGAGTTGTTTCTAATTCAGATCATCAGTTGATCGTGTCTGGTAAAGCCGGTCGATCAAGATGGTTAGGAAGAAGACCTAGAACAAGACCTGTTGCAATGAACCCTGTTGATCATCCTATGGGTGGTGGAGAAGGACGTTCTTCTGGTGGACATCCGCGTTCAAGAAACGGAATACCAGCTAAAGGTTATAGAACACGTTCTAAGAAAAACCCGAGTAACAAGTATATCGTAGAACGTAGAAAGAAATAATAAGTAAAACATGGCACGTTCATTAAAAAAAGGACCTTTTGTTCACTATAAGTTAGATAAGAAAGTTCAAGAAAATATTGAGAAAAGTAATAAAGGAGTTATAAAGACATGGTCTAGAGCTTCTATGATTACTCCGGATTTTGTTGGACAGACTATCGCTGTTCATAACGGTCGTCAGTTTATACCGGTTTACATTACAGAAAACATGGTAGGTCATAAATTAGGAGAATTTTCACCAACAAGATCTTTTAGAGGTCATGCTGGAGCAAAAAATAAAGGTAAAAAATAAGAAGCAATGGGAGTTCGTAAAAGAGAAAGAGCAGAGCAGATCAAAGAGGCTAATAAGCATATTGCTTTTGCAAAGTTGAATAATTGCCCTACTTCACCTAGAAAAATGCGTTTAGTGGCAGACTTGATAAGAGGTCAGAAAGTAGAAAGAGCGCTTAATATATTAAGATTTAGTTCTAAAGAAGCTTCCAGAAAATTAGAGAAACTGTTACTATCAGCTATTGCTAACTGGCAAGCTAAGAATGCAGAGGCTAATATGGAAGAGGCAAGTTTATTTATTAAAGAGATCAGAGTAGATGGTGGTATGATGTTAAAAAGACTAAGACCCGCACCTCAGGGTCGTGCACATAGAATAAGAAAACGTTCTAATCACGTAACAATTGTGTTAGGAACTATAAATAACACACAAAGTAATTAATAAACAGTATGGGACAAAAGACAAATCCGATTGGAAATCGCCTTGGTATCATTAGAGGATGGGATTCAAACTGGTATGGTGGAAATGATTATGGCGATAAACTTGCTGAAGATCATAAAATCCGAAAGTATATCCATGCTCGTTTATCAAAAGCTAGTGTATCAAAAGTAATCATCGAGAGAACTTTAAAACTTGTAACCGTTACTATCACAACGGCTCGCCCTGGAATCATTATTGGTAAGGGTGGTCAAGAGGTAGACAAGTTAAAAGAAGAACTTAAGAAAATTACTGACAAAGAGGTTCAAATCAATATCTTTGAAATTAAAAGACCTGAATTAGATGCTTATTTAGTAGGTGCTAGTATTGCTCGTCAGATTGAAAGTAGAATTTCATATAGAAGAGCAATTAAAATGGCTATTGTTGCTGCTATGCGGATGAATGCAGAAGGTATTAAAGTTTTAATTTCCGGTCGTTTAAATGGAGCTGAAATGGCGCGCTCCGAACAATTCAAAGAAGGAAGAATACCTCTATCGACTTTTAGAGCCGATATTGATTATGCACTTGCTGAAGCACATACCAGTTCTGGTAGAATGGGAATTAAAGTATGGATAATGAAAGGTGAGGTTTATGGAAAAAGAGATCTTTCTCCATTAATTGGTATGGATAAAAAACAATCCAATAGTAAAGGAGGAGCTGCAAGTAAATCTAGCAACAAATCAATACCGCGCAAAAGAAAGTAATTATTTATAAACTAAAGAAAAAATGTTACAGCCTAAAAGAACAAAATACCGTAAGGTACAAAAAGGTAGAATGAAAGGCATTTCTCAAAGGGGGTATGAGCTTTCAAATGGGATGTTTGGAATTAAATCTTTAGATTCATCTTTTATTACTTCTCGTCAGCTTGAAGCAGCTCGTATAGCAGCGACTCGTTTTATGAAAAGAGAAGGTCAATTATGGATTAAAATATTTCCGGATAAACCAATTACGAAAAAGCCTCTTGAAGTACGTATGGGTAAAGGTAAGGGAGCAGTTGAATTTTGGGTTGCAGTTGTTAAACCCGGAAGAATTATGTTTGAAGTGGGAGGTGTACCTTTATCAGTTGCTAAAGAAGCTTTGCGTCTTGCAGCACAGAAGCTTCCGGTAAAAACTAAGTTTATTGTTGCTAGAGATTTCGAAGTATAATCAATTATTATTATGAGACAATCAGAAATAAAAGATCTATCTGCAGCTGAGTTACAAGAAAAACTTAGTCAGTTAAAGAAAACATATACCGACCTAAAAATAGCTCATGCTATATCTCCGATTGAAAATCCACTTCAAATCAGAAGTGTTAGAAGATCAGTAGCTAGAGTAGTTACTGAGTTAAGCAAAAGAGAGTTACAATAATTGTATTCTGCTGAAAGATGGAAAAAAGAAATTTAAGAAAAGAAAGAATAGGTGTAGTTACTAGCAATAAAATGGAGAAATCTATTGTAGTTGCCGAAGTAAGAAAAGTAAAACACCCATTATATGGTAAGTTTGTGTTGAAAACTAAAAAATATGTTGCACACGACGAAATAAATGACTGTAATATTGGAGACACAGTAAGGATCATGGAAACACGTCCTTTAAGTAAATCTAAATGTTGGAGGTTGGTTGAAATTATTGAAAGAGCGAAGTAATTATGGTACAACAAGAATCAAGACTCAAAGTAGCAGATAACACGGGAGCTAAGGAAGTATTAACTATCCGTGTATTAGGAGGGACGAAAAGACGTTATGCCTCTGTAGGAGATAAAATTGTAGTATCAATTAAAGATACAACCCCTAACGGAAACGTTAAGAAAGGTCAAGTATCAACTGCAGTTGTTGTACGGACTAAAAAAGAAGTGAGAAGAGCCGATGGATCTTATATCAGATTTGATGACAATGCATGTGTGTTGTTAAATGCAACTGGAGAGATGAGAGGTACTCGTGTTTTTGGTCCGGTAGCAAGAGAGCTTCGTGAAAAACAATTCATGAAAATTATATCATTAGCACCTGAAGTGCTTTAATTATTTAATGATGATAAAGCTAAAAGTAAAATCAGGAGATATCGTTAAAGTGGTCGCCGGAGATCATAAAGGATCAGAAGGTAAAATTTTAAGAGTATATCGTGAGAAAAATAAAGCGATTGTTGAGGGTGTAAATTTGGTATCTAAACATACGAAACCAAGTGCTAAAAGTCCTCAAGGAGGAATCGTTAAAAAGGAAGCTCCTATTCATATTTCTAACCTTGCCTTAATAGATCCTAAAACAAAGGAACCTACTAGAGTTGGCATTAGAATGGATGGAGATAAGAAAGTGAGATTTTCAAAAAAATCTAAAGAAGTATTATAGTAATGGCTTATATACCTAGATTAAAAGAAGAATATAAGAACAGAGTAATATCTGCTCTTAAAGAAGAGTTCGGTTATAAAAATGTAATGCAAGTTCCAAGATTGGAAAAAATCGTTTTAAGCCGTGGTGTTGGTGCAGCAGTATCTGATAAGAAATTAATTGACTATGCTACTGATGAGTTGACTAAAATTACTGGTCAAAAAGCAGTTTCTACTATTTCGAAGAAAGACGTTGCCTCTTTCAAATTAAGAAAAGGAATGCCGATAGGGGCAAAAGTAACCTTACGAGGAGAAAGAATGTATGAGTTCTTAGATCGATTAATTACATCATCATTACCACGTGTAAGAGATTTTAGTGGAATTAGAGCAACAGGTTTTGATGGAAGAGGTAATTATAACCTTGGTGTTTTAGAGCAAATCATTTTTCCGGAAATTGATATTGATAAAGTAAACAAAATATCAGGAATGGATATTTCATTTGTAACTTCTGCAAAAACAGATAAAGAAGCAAAGTCATTGTTAGCAGAATTAGGATTACCCTTTAAAAAGAATTAAGATATGGCTAAAGAATCAATGAAAGCCCGTGAAGTCAAGAGACAAAAAACGGTAGAAAAGTATGCTGAGAAAAGAAAAGCTTTGTTAGAAGCCGGAGATTATCAAGGTTTACAAAAATTACCAAAAAATGCTTCACCTGTCCGTTTACATAATCGTTGTAAATTAACGGGTAGACCAAGGGGTTATATGCGTCAGTTCGGTATTTCTCGTGTTACTTTCCGTGAAATGGCAAACCAAGGATTGATACCAGGAGTTAAAAAAGCCAGTTGGTAAAAATAATTATAAATTGGTTTCAGGTTCAGTATAAAATATATTGAAAACCAAAACCGCAAATTAATAAACATGTATACAGATCCTATTGCAGATTATTTGACAAGAGTTAGAAATGCACTGAGAGCAAATCACAAAGTGGTTGAAATTCCTGCTTCTAATATTAAGAAAGAAATCACAAAAATATTATTTGATCAGGGATATATTTTAAGCTACAAATTTGATGATAACTCTGTTCAAGGTTCAATCAAAATTGCTTTGAAATATGATAAAGAGACCAAGGAACCGGTAATAAAAGATATTCAAAGAATTAGTAAACCGGGTTTGCGTAAGTATGCCGGTGCATCTAATTTACCAAGAATCCTTAATGGATTAGGTATTGCTATTGTTTCTACATCAAGAGGATTGATGACAGGGAAACAAGCTAAACAATTAAATGTCGGTGGTGAAGTAATTTGTTACGTATACTAAATTAAAAGACTTAACAATGTCAAGAATAGGTAAAAATCCAGTTGTAATCCCAGCAGGCGTAACTGTTGAAGTTAAAGATGCTGTAGTTACAGTTAAAGGAAAATTAGGTCAACTTACACAAGATATTATAGATATTACAGTAAAAGTTGAAGATGGTCAGGTTATTGTTGAAAGATCATCTGATAATAAAAACGAAAGAGCAAAACATGGTTTATATAGATCATTAATCAATAATATGATTATTGGTGTATCTGAAGGTTTTACTAAGGAATTGGAACTTGTAGGAGTAGGTTATAGAGCTTCAAATCAAGGACAGAAACTTGATTTAGCACTTGGATATTCTCATAATATAGTATTAGAAATTGCTGAAGAGGTAAAAGTGGAGACAGTATCCGAAAAAGGAAAGAATCCAATAGTGAAATTAGCATCTTTCGATAAACAACTATTAGGTCAAGTTGCGGCAAAAATTAGAAGTTTTCGTAAACCGGAACCATATAAAGGAAAAGGTGTTAAGTTTGTAGGTGAAATATTAAGAAGAAAAGCAGGTAAATCAGCTTAAAAAATGAGATTATGTCATTAACAAAATCTGAAAGAAGACAGAGAATCAAGTTCAGAATTAGAAAGATTGTAAGCGGTACAGCTACAAAACCAAGACTTTCTGTATTCAGAAGTAATAAAGAAATCTATGCTCAGCTCATAGACGATGTAAATGGAGTTACATTAGTAGCTGCCTCTTCTCGTGAGAAAGGAGTAAATACAAAAGGTACAAACATTGAAATTGCATCTGTTGTAGGTAAATTGATAGCAGAGAAAGCTTTGAAAGCCGGGATAGAAAATGTTACTTTCGATAGAGGAGGTTATTTATATCACGGTCGTGTTAAATCATTAGCAGAAGGCGCTAGAGTGGCCGGACTTAAATTCTAAAAAAATATGTATCATAAATACAAAAATGTAGAGTTAGTAAAACCGAGTGGTCTTGAATTGAAAGATCGTCTGGTAAGTGTAAACCGTGTTACTAAGGTTACAAAAGGAGGTAGAGCTTTTGGTTTTTCTTCTATTGTAGTTGTAGGTGATGAAAACGGTGTTGTAGGTCATGGCTTAGGGAAATCTAAAGATGTGTCTGAAGCAATTGCGAAAGCAGTAGAAGATGCAAAGAAAAACTTAGTAAGAATTTCTTTGAATAATAAAACTGTTCCACATGAACAAAAAGGTAAATACGGTGGTGCACGTGTATTTTTAATCCCTGCATCTCCCGGTACAGGAGTTATTTCAGGAGGAGCTGTTCGTTCAGTGCTTGAAGCAGTAGGTGTTCACGATGTATTATCTAAGTCTCAAGGTTCTTCAAATCCTCATAATGTAGTGAAAGCAACTTTTGATGCTTTGTTACAAATGAGAAGTGCAGCTACAGTAGCAAAACAAAGGGGTATCTCTTTAGATAAAGTTTTTAAAGGCTAATTCAAGGTTATTATGAAAAAGATAAAGGTAACACAGGTTCGAAGCAAAATCAATTGTCCTCTTACACAAAAGAGAACTCTTGAAGCTTTAGGTCTTCGTAAAATAGGACAAGTTGTTGAACATGAAGCTACTTCTCCTGTCCTTGGAATGGTAAATAAAGTGAAACACTTAATTTCTGTTGAAGAAATTAAATAACAATTTATAGTTATGAATTTAAATAACTTACAACCAGCTGAAGGGTCAGTGCGTAGTAAAAATAAAAGAGTTGGGAGAGGAGAAGGTTCCGGTAAAGGTGGTACTTCAACAAGAGGTCACAAAGGAGCTAAATCCCGTTCCGGGTATTCTAAAAAGATAGGTTTTGAAGGAGGGCAGATGCCACTTCAAAGACGTGTGCCTAAGTTTGGTTTCAAGAATATCAATCGTAAAGAGTACGAAGTAGTTAATCTTGATACGCTTCAGTTGTTAGTAGATAAAGGTGTGATTACTGATACTGTTGATATGGCAGTTTTAGTTGAAAACCGCTTGGCTACTAAAAATGAAATCGTTAAAATTTTAGGACGGGGAGAATTAAAAGCAAAATTAAAGGTAACTGCTCATAAATTTACTGCTACTGCAAAAGCTGCTATTGAAGCGGTAGGTGGTGAAGTAGTGGAATTATAATTTGATCTACCAACATGAAAAAATTTATTGAATCGCTAATTAATGTTTGGAGAATCGAAGAATTAAAAAATAAAATTTTAATTACTTTAGGTTTATTATTAGTTTATAGATTTGGAGCTCAAGTGACTCTTCCAGGTATTGATGCTAATCAATTACAAGGTTTATCAAATCAAACGGATCAAGGAATTGGTTGGTTGATTAATGTTTTTACAGGTGGTGCATTTTCACAAGCATCTGTGTTTGCATTAGGTATTATGCCTTATATTTCTGCATCTATTGTAGTTCAGTTAATGGGAATTGCGGTTCCTTATTTGCAAAAATTACAAAAAGATGGAGAAAGCGGTAGAAAGAAAATGAATCAAATTACGAGATGGTTAACGATAGGGATTACCTTAGTTCAAGGTCCTGGTTATATTTATAATCTTTACAGGACTTTGCCCCCGGGAGCTTTCTTATTAGGCTTTAGTTCTTTTTCATTTTTGTTTTCATCGGTGGTGATTCTGGTTACAGGTACCATTTTTGCTATGTGGTTAGGAGAAAAAATTACTGATAAAGGAATAGGAAATGGAATTTCGTTACTGATCATGGTAGGAATACTGGCAAGAATGCCACAAGCATTTATTCAAGAATTTTCTTCTAGAGTAACAGAAAATAATGGTGGACCTATGCTAATTGTTTTAGAGGTAATAATTTGGTTGATGGTTATAGTAGCTTGTATTCTTCTGGTTATGGCTGTTAGAAAGATTCCGGTTCAATATGCCAGACGTACAGTATCCGGTCAATTTGAACAAGGGAATAGACAATGGATTCCTTTAAAGTTGAATGCATCCGGTGTAATGCCAATCATTTTTGCTCAGGCAATTATGTTTCTTCCTGCCGCAGTTGCCGGCTTATCTACTTCAGATACAGCACAATCGGTAAGTGGAGCTTTCCAGAATATATTTGGTTTTTGGTATAATTTTGTTTTTGCTGTTTTAATCATAGTTTTTACGTACTTTTACACCGCAATTACAGTACCTACAAATAAAATGGCAGATGATTTAAAAAGAAGTGGTGGATTTATTCCCGGAATTAAGCCGGGAGTTGATACTTCTAATTTTTTAGATAAAGTAATGTCCTTAGTAACATTTCCAGGATCATTGTTCTTGGCTTTAATAGCTGTGTTCCCGGCAATTATAGTTAGTTTAATGGGAGTACAATCCTCTTGGGCATTGTTTTATGGAGGTACTTCATTGTTAATTATGGTTGGAGTTGCAATAGATACTATTCAGCAAATTAATTCATATTTGTTAAATAAACACTATGACGGTTTGATGAAAAGTGGTAAAAATAGAAAAGCAATAGCTTAATTTTATGGCAAAACAATCAGCGATAGAACAAGACGGATCAATTATTGAAGCATTGTCAAATGCTATGTTCCGAGTAGAATTAGAAAATGGACATGTTGTAATCGCTCATATTTCTGGAAAAATGCGAATGCATTATATTAAATTATTACCTGGTGATAAAGTAAAACTAGAAATGAGCCCTTATGATTTGTCTAAAGCAAGAATTACTTATAGATATTAAAGGCATTCAAATGAAAGTAAGAGCATCAGTTAAAAAAAGAAGTTCAGAGTGCATTATTGTACGAAGAAAAGGGAGATTGTACGTAATTAACAAAAAGAATCCTAGATTTAAACAAAGACAAGGATAGTTATGGCAAGAATTGCAGGGGTAGATATACCAAAAAATAAGAGAGGCGTTATCGCTTTAACCTATATCTTTGGAATAGGAAAAAGTAGAGCGATAGAGATTTTAGAAAAAGCTCAAGTAAGCCAAGATAAAAAAGTTCAAGAATGGAATGATGACGAGATCGGAGCAATCCGTGAAGCGGTTTCATATTTCAAGATTGAGGGTGAATTACGTTCAGAGATTTCATTGAACATTAAACGTTTGATGGATATCGGATGTTATAGAGGAATCCGTCATAGATCAGGACTTCCTTTAAGAGGTCAAAGAACTAAGAACAACTCTAGAACAAGAAAAGGTAAAAGAAAAACAGTTGCAAACAAGAAAAAAGCAACTAAATAATAAGTAGTAGTATGGCAAAAGCAAATGCAAAAAAGCGTAAAGTTGTTGTTGAATCAACCGGTGAAGCTCATATTAGTGCAACTTTTAATAATATTATCATCTCTTTAACAAATAAAAAAGGTGAAGTTATTTCTTGGTCTTCAGCAGGTAAAATGGGTTTTAGAGGTTCTAAAAAGAACACTCCCTACGCAGCTCAAATGGCCGCAGAAGATGCTAGTAAAGTTGCTCTTGAAGCTGGACTGAAGAAAGTGAAAGTTTATGTTAAAGGTCCTGGAAATGGTAGAGAATCTGCTATTAGATCTTTGCATAATGGAGGGATTGAAGTAACAGAAATTATTGATGTTACACCACTTCCACATAATGGATGTCGTCCTCCAAAAAGAAGAAGAGTATAGTTAGAAGTATAAACCTAGGTAGCTAAGAGATTATCGGAGGATTAGACCTGAATTCATAATCATCTACCTTTTTAAATTTTATAAATGGCAAGATATACTGGTCCAAAAACTAAAATAGCTCGTAAATTTGGCGAGGCTATATTCGGTGACGATAAGTCATTTGAAAAAAGAAATTACCCTCCGGGACAACACGGAATGGCTAGGAAAAGAGGTAAAAAATCTGAGTATGCAATTCAATTAATGGAAAAGCAAAAAGCGAAGTACACTTATGGAATTTTAGAACGTCAGTTCAGAAATCTTTTCGATAAAGCCAGTGGTGGTGGTAAAGGTATTCCGGGTGAGGTATTATTACAACTATGTGAGTCTAGATTAGATAATGTTGTATATAGAATGGGTATTTCTCCTTCGAGAAGAGGGGCAAGACAAATCGTGTCTCATAGACATATTACGGTTAACGGTGAAATAGTTAATATCCCATCATACCATTTGAAGGTCGGTGATAAAGTAGCAGTTCGTGAAAAATCAAAATCGTTAGATGCTATCGAAAGATCTTTATCTAATTCGAATCATGTATACGAATGGATAACATGGAATAACGATACAAAGGAAGGAACTTTTGTTTCTGTACCTGCCAGACTTCAGATTCCAGAAAATATTAAAGAACAACTAATCGTAGAATTGTATTCTAAATAATAATTGACACTAGTCGAAAGTATGGCAATATTTAATTTTCAGAAGCCCGATAAAATTATCATGATCGATTCAACCGATTTTGAAGGTAAATTTGAATTTAGACCTTTAGAACCCGGTTATGGATTGACTGTAGGTAATGCACTTAGAAGAGTTTTACTTTCTGCATTGGAAGGATATGCAATAACATCTGTACGTATAGAAGGTGTTGATCATGAATTCTCTACTATTCCTGGTGTAGTTGAAGATGTTACCGAAATTATTTTGAATTTAAAACAAGTTCGTTTTAAACGTCAGATAGAAGATGTAGATAATGAATCTGTTACTATGTCGATTTCAGGTAACGAGAAACTTAAAGCAGGAGATTTTCAGAAATTTATTTCAGGATTCCAAGTTCTTAATCCAGAATTAATAATTTGTAATTTAGACAGTAAAGTTAATTTAAATATTGAGTTAACAATTGAAAAAGGAAGAGGATATGTTCCTGCAGAAGAAAACAAAAAACAAAATGTAGCAATTGGAACAATTTTTACAGATTCCATTTTTACACCTGTAAAAAATGTTAAGTATTCAATTGAGAACTTCCGTGTTGAACAAAAAACAGATTACGAAAAATTAATCTTTGAGATCAAAACAGATGGTTCTATTCATCCAAAAGATGCTTTAACTGAAGCTGCAAAAACGTTGATTCACCATTTCATGCTGTTTTCTGATGAGAGAATAACACTTGAGGCTGACGAAATTGCTCAAACAGAATCTTATGATGAGGAATCGTTGCACATGAGACAGTTGCTTAAAACAAAGCTGGTTGATATGGATTTATCAGTTAGAGCACTTAATTGTTTAAAAGCAGCTGAAGTTGATACATTAGGCGACTTAGTATCATTCAACAAAAATGACTTAATGAAATTCCGTAATTTTGGTAAAAAATCGTTAACAGAGCTGGATGAGCTTGTTGCGGTTAAAAATTTACATTTTGGAATGGATTTAACTAAGTATAAATTAGATAAAGAATAAAATTTTAAATTCTGTAAGGATTTAAGTTATATATAGCAATGAGACACGGGAAAAAAATTAATCACTTAAGCAGGCAGACAGCGCATAGAAAATCGATGTTAGCTAATATGGCTTGTTCTTTAATTGAGCACAAGCGTATCAATACTACTTTTGCTAAGGCTAAAGCTCTTAAGCAGTTTGTAGAGCCTTTAGTAACAAAATCAAAAGAAGATATTACGCATAATAGACGTATTGTATTCTCTTATTTACGAAATAAGTATGCTGTAACTGAGCTATTCAGAGATGTAGCTGCTAAAGTAGGAGATCGTCCGGGAGGTTATACCCGTATTATCAAATTAGGTAATCGTTTAGGAGATAACGCTGATATGGCAATGATAGAACTAGTAGATTTTAACGAACTTTACTCTGGTGGTAAAAAAGAAATTAAAAAAGCGAAAAGTCGTCGTGGTGGTAAAGCAAAAAAAGAAGAAGTAGAAGAAGTAACTACTGAAATTCCGGTTGTGGAAACCACTTCTGATAAAACCGAAGCTACTGAATAATCATGAACAGTTGATATTCATAATAATCAAGGATAAACTTTTTTAGTTTATCCTTTTTTTTGATTTAAATTCGTCGGATTTAAAAACAGATATCACTATTTATAATCTGATTTAGTTTTTAATAAAAATAGAAAATGAATCGGATGATTTGTTTAGTTATGCAATAAATACTTTATATGAAATATAAAAATCGCAATCAAGCTGTCTTATTATTAAGAGATGGAACTATTTTTCACGGAAAATCTGTTGGTATTCAAGGAACTGTTTTTGGGGAAGTATGCTTTAATACCGGAATGACAGGCTATCAGGAAATTTTTACCGATCCATCGTATTTTGGGCAAATTATTGTGACTACTAATTCACATATAGGTAATTATGGGGTTCATGATCAAGAAATTGAATCTGATTCAATTAAAATATCCGGTTTGGTTTGTAAAAATTTTAGTTTCGATTATTCGAGAGAAAAAGCTTCCGGAAGTCTAGAAGATTATTTCTCAAAACATAAGTTAGTTGCTATTTCTAATGTAGATACTAGAGCTTTAGTGAGCTATATTAGGGATAATGGAGCTATGAATGCTTTGATTTCAACAGAAGTAGATGAGATAGAGAAATTAAAAAAACAATTAGCAGAAGTACCAAATATGGAAGGTTTGGAATTAGTTTCTAAAGTATCTACTACAGAACCTTATTATTATGGGAATGAAACGGCAACTTATAAAATTGCGGTATTAGATTTAGGTATTAAAAAGAATATTTTGCGAAATCTTGCTAAGAGAGATTGTTATATAAAAGTGTTTCCTTATAATGCAACTTATGAGGTATTGAGTGCATTTAATCCGGATGGTTATTTTTTATCAAATGGACCTGGTGATCCGGATCCTTTATTTGGAGTACAAGAAGTTACTAAAAGAATTTTGGAAAATAATAAGCCTTTATTTGGTATTTGTTTAGGGCATCAGATAATTGCACTTGCTAATGGCATTTCTACTTATAAAATGTTTAATGGGCATAGAGGTATCAATCATCCCGTAATGAATCTGATTTCCGGCAAGGGAGAAATAACTTCTCAAAATCATGGTTTTGCAGTAGTGAAAGAAGAATTGGAAAAAAATAATGATTTTGAGATTACTCATGTACATTTAAATGATGGAACAGTTGCAGGAATGAAAATGAGAAATAGAAATTGTTTCTCGGTGCAATATCATCCGGAAGCAAGTCCCGGACCTCACGATTCTTCTTATTTATTTGATCAGTTTATTGAAAGTATAAAAGCGCAGAAGTAGCAATTATTTATGGATAAAAGGTAAACTGTGTTGAACGGGTTTTAAAAGTATAATATTGTTAAAAACTAAAACGATTTAATTTTTGGTATGATATTTATTTATCATAATATAATTTTCAGATATAAGATAATGTTATACCTTTCAAAGGGAATAAATTTAAGTAAGTAATAAATTGTAAATAGAAAAATATGAGTATTATTATTAAAATTCACGCAAGACAAATTCTTGATTCAAGAGGAAATCCTACAGTAGAAGTAGATGTTATAACAGAAACCGGCGTGCTTGGAAGAGCAGCAGTTCCTTCGGGAGCTTCAACAGGAGAACACGAGGCTGTAGAGCTTAGAGATGAAGGTAAAGCTTATATGGGAAAAGGTGTTTCTAAAGCGGTTGAAAATGTAAATACTATTATTGTAGAACATTTATTAGGTGTTTCTGTTTTTGAGCAAAATATGATTGATCAGATAATGATCGATTTAGATGGAACTGCAAATAAATCGAAATTAGGTGCTAATGCTATTCTAGGTGTATCATTAGCGGTGGCAAAAGCAGCGGCAAATGAATTAGGAATGCCTTTATATAGATATGTAGGGGGTGTAAGTGCAAATACATTACCTGTGCCTATGATGAATATTATTAATGGAGGGTCACATTCTGATGCGCCGATTGCGTTTCAGGAATTTATGATTATGCCGGTTAAAGCTAAAAACTTTACACATGCAATGCAGATGGGAACTGAGATTTTTCATCATTTGAAAAAAGTATTACATGGTAGAGGCTTGAGTACAGCTGTGGGAGATGAAGGAGGATTTGCACCTACATTAAATGGAACTGAAGATGCCCTGGAAACGATTATTCAAGCTATCGGAAATGCAGGTTATAAAGCAGGTGATGAAGTTATGATTGCTTTAGATTGTGCTTCTGCTGAATTTTATGAAAAAGGAAAATACGATTATACTAAATTTGAAGGGGATAAAGGAAAAGTAAGAACTTCCCATGAACAAGCAGACTATTTAGCGGAATTAGTTTCTAAATATCCTATCATTTCAATTGAAGATGGAATGGATGAGAATGATTGGGATGGATGGAAATATTTAACAGAAAAGATAGGGGATAAAGTTCAGTTAGTAGGTGATGATTTATTTGTAACTAATGTAGATAGGTTAGGAAGAGGAATTGAAAAAGGAATTGCAAATTCTATTTTAGTTAAAGTAAATCAGATAGGAACATTAACAGAAACAATTGCAGCCGTTAATATGGCACATAATGCAGGTTATACTTCTGTGATGTCTCATCGTTCAGGAGAAACAGAAGATAATACAATTGCGGATTTAGCAGTAGCATTAAATACAGGTCAGATTAAGACCGGTTCTGCTTCACGTAGTGATCGTATGGCAAAATATAATCAATTGCTTAGAATAGAAGAGGAGTTAGGGGATATCGCTTATTTCCCGAAAGAAAAAGCTTTTAAAGTGGTAAGGTAAATCAAGGTTAAAAGAATAAAGCAAAAGTCAATGTTGAATCATTGACTTTTGTTTTTATTTATGCAATTATTAATAAAATAAGCATATAGATTTTTTCAATTGAGCCTAATTACTTAAATTAGCAGATATATTAAATTATATTTAACTTCCAAAATATCATGTCAAAAACAGCAGTATTAGAAATTAATGGCAAGAAATATGAGTTCCCTATTATTGTGGGAACTGAAAATGAGGTTGCTATTGATATCGACAAGTTACGTAGTACTACAGGTGCTATTACACTTGATCCGGGTTTTAAAAATTCAGGTTCTTGTGAAAGTGAAATTACTTATCTCGATGGAGAAAAAGGAATTTTGCGTTATAGAGGTTATTCAATTGAAGATTTAGCAGAGAAAGCGACATTTCTTGAAGTTTCTTTTTTATTAGTTTTTGGTGAATTGCCGACAAAAGAGCAATTGGAAAAATTTGAAAAAGATATTCGAGAATATTCTTTAGTCAATGAAGAGATGAAAAATATCATTGACGGTTTCCCTAGAACAGCCCATCCAATGGGTGTTTTAGCCTCTTTAACAAGCGCTTTAACCGCTTTTAATCCTAAATCGGTAAATGTAGAGAATGAAAAAGAAATGTATAATGCGGTTTGTAAAACGATATCAAAATTTTTAGTTATTGCGACATGGACTTACAGAAAAAGAGAAGGTTATCCTTTGAACTATTATGATAATACAAAAAAATATGTAGATAATTTCTTGAACTTGATGTTTGCTTTACCTACAGAACCTTACAAAATAAATCCGGTTATTGCTACAGCATTAGATAAATTATTTATTCTTCATGCTGATCACGAACAAAATTGTTCTACTTCTACGGTAAGAATCGTGGGTTCATCACATGCGGGTTTATTTGCTTCAATTGCAGCAGGCGTTTCTGCTTTATGGGGACCACTTCATGGAGGAGCTAATCAAGCAGTTTTGGAAATGCTGGAAGAAATAGCTAAAAATGGAGGAGATACAGAGAAATATTTAGCTAAAGCAAAAGATAAAGACGATCCTTTCCGTTTAATGGGTTTTGGACATCGCGTTTATAAAAATTTTGATCCAAGAGCTAAAATTATTAAAGCGGCAGCAGATAATGTTTTAGATATATTGGAAATTAATGATCCTATTTTAGAAATAGCTAAAAAGTTAGAAACAGCAGCATTAGAAGATGAATATTTCAAATCAAGAAATCTATATCCGAATGTAGATTTTTATTCAGGAATTATCTATCGTGCATTGGGCATTCCTACTGAAATGTTTACTGTAATGTTTGCTATTGGGCGTTTACCGGGTTGGATCGCTCAGTGGAAAGAAATGAGAGAAAATAAAGAGCCTATAGGACGCCCACGACAAGTTTTTACAGGGTATCCATTGCGAGACTTTAAAACAATTGATAAAAGGTAATTATCAACAATTAATAAAGAAGCCGTTTCATAATTCAAAAAGCAGTTGTATTTTTATTTGTACTCCTTATAGAAAAGGATACCGAATATTGAAATATTAGAACTTGAGTTTAGTTATGAAACGGCTTCTTTTTTATATTTGTCAAAAGTATTATAGAGATTATGTTGCCATTAAATGTAAAAAATGAAATATCAAGATTGAAAGCTGTGGTTTTAGGGACAGCAGTCAATAATGGATCAATTCCAACAAAGGAGGAGGCTTATGACCCCAAATCTTTAGAGCATATTATAGCCGGTACTTATCCTGTTGAAAAAGATATGATTCAAGAAATGGATGCTCTTAATGATGTTTTTGAGAAGTATGATGTTAAAGTTTATCGTCCGGAAATGATTGAAAATTGTAATCAGATTTTTTGTCGTGATATAGGTTTTGTGATTGATAATATCTTTATAAAAGCAAATATTTTACCGGATCGGGGGAAAGAATTAGAAGCTCTTCAATATATTATTGATCAGATAAAGCCAAGTTTAGTAGTAACTCCTCCGAAAGAAGTACATATTGAAGGAGGAGATGTCATGCTTTGGGATGATTATATTTTTGTAGGTACTTATAAAGGAAACGATTATAAAGACTATATTACCGCACGTACTAATATGGAAGGTGTTGCTTTTTTAGAATCTCTTTTTCCTGATAAAATTGTAAAAGAATTTGATTTAATAAAATCAAAAATAGATGCACGAGATAATGTTTTGCATTTGGATTGTTGCTTTCAGCCGGTAGGTAAGAATAAAGGTATTATTTATAAGGGAGGTTTTCGTGAAGAAGCAGATTATCATTTTTTAATACACCTTTTTGGCAAAGAGAATTTATTTCATATTGAGAGAGAAGAAATGTATAATATGAATTCAAATGTCTTTTCAATTGCTCCTGACATTGTAGTTACGGAAAGAAATTTTGCCAGATTAAACAATTGGCTTAGAGAACATAAATTTACAGTTGAAGAGGTCTCATATTCAGAAGTAGCAAAACAAGGAGGTCTCTTTCGTTGTTCTACTTTACCATTAATTAGAGATTAGATTTGTTATTAGTTAAGCTTGATCTTATTAGATGCTTTATTATAGTAAATTATAAATAAATGATATAGATGAAACAAATTACGAATTCTATACTAATGATTCGCCCGGTTGCTTTTCGTATGAACGAACAAACAACGGTAAATAATTATTATCAAAAAGAGCTTGGTAATCTTTTGCCTGAAGTTGTAAATACAAGAGCTCAACAAGAATTCGACATTTTTGTTGAGAAATTGGAAAAAGTAGGTGTAAATGTTATTGTTGTAGAGGATACGTTAAATACCGATACACCGGATTCTATATTTCCTAATAACTGGATTTCTTTTCACGAAAATGGAGATGTGGTTTTATATCCTATGTTTGCGGAAAATAGGCGTTTAGAAAGGAGAGAAGAAATACTTGATATTTTAGAAAAAAAAGGTTTCAAAATTAATGATATTGTTGATTATACGACTGCAGAAGAAGAGGCTGTTTTTTTAGAAGGAACAGGAAGCTTACTGTTAGATAGGGTAAAAGGAAAAGCATATTGTGCATTGTCTCCAAGGGCTGATGAAGAACTTATGATTGAGTTTTGTGAAGATTTTGAATATACTCCGGTAATTTTTGAAGCTTTTCAAACGGTTAATGGTGAGCGTAAATTGATTTATCACACAAATGTTATGATGTGTTTAGGGGAGACTTTCTCTGTAATTTGTCTGGATAGTATAGATGATAAGAAAGAACGTAAGATGGTTATCGATAGCTTAAAATTAGATGGAAAAGAGATCATTGCCATAACAGAAGAGCAACTGAATAATTTTGCAGGCAATATGTTAGAACTGCTCGGTAAAGACAATAAGAGATATCTTGTTATGAGTACGTCGGCATATCAAAGTTTAACTAAAGTACAAATTAGTGCTATTGAAAAACATTGTGAGATTTTAAGCTCGAGTTTAGATACAATTGAAGCTTGTGGTGGTGGGAGTGCACGTTGTATGATGGCAGAGATTTTTTTACCGAAAGTTTAATGTTATCGAAAAAAACAAAATATGGATTAAAGGCGCTTATTTATCTTGCAAAAAAAGATAGAAAAATCCCTGTATTAATAGCTGAAATTTCAGAACGTGAGCATATTTCTAAAAAATTTTTAGAAAGTATTTTATTAGAATTAAAGCGATTTGGTATAGTGGGTTCTAAAAAAGGAAAAGGAGGAGGGTACTATCTTTTAAAGCCTTCAGAAGAAATTTCTGTTGCCTCTATTGTTAGGTTATTAGAAGGTCCGATAGCTCTTTTACCTTGTGTAAGCTTGAATTATTATGAAAAATGTGAAGATTGTATAAATGAAAATGCTTGTTCTTTAAACAAATTAATGATTCAGGTTAGGGATAGTACTCTTAATATATTGGAAAACAATACGCTATATGATTTAGCGATTTTGTAATATTTTTTACCTAGAGTAGTCTATAATTCCGATAGAGTAATAGTATCTTTGGAAAGTTAATAATTTATTAGAAGAATATGTTAAATTTGTTTCAAACAAAAGCTAGACAGGCCATCTCTGATAGTCCCAGAATTTCTGTTATAAAAGCAGTGACATGGCGTCTTGTAGGATCAATCGATACAATAATCGTTTCTTTCATTATGACAGGAAATATTAAGATTGCCTTTTCTATAGGCAGTATAGAGGTGCTTTCAAAAATATTATTGTATTATTTGCATGAAAGAGCATGGTCTAAATTGACAAGAAAAAAATGAAAGATAATGAACTCCAAAATTGGAATCAGGAACTAAAAGATTTAGAAATATCTGAAGCAATAGCATATATGTTGCAGAAAATAGAAGGGAAGAAAGTGTTTTCTACTTCTTTTGGGATAGAAGATCAAATGCTAACGCATCTTCTTTCTCCATTTACAGATAAAATAAGTGTTTTTACGCTTGATACGGGTAGGCAGTTTAGTGAAACTTATGAGGTTTTTCATCGCACTCGAAACAAGTATGTCGATTTGCCTATAGATGTTTATTATCCGGAAGAAAAAGATATCCGGTGTTATGTAAATAATGTTGGTATTAATGGTTTTTATGATAGTATAGAGAACAGGAAAGCATGTTGTCATATTAGAAAGGTAAAACCGTTGCAAAGAGCGTTGAAAGGGGTTCAGTTATGGATAACCGGTTTGAGAGCTGAACAATCTCCTAATCGAGAGACTATGCAGTTTCTGGAATGGGATACTTCTTTTCAATTAATAAAGTTTAATCCACTATTGTATTATTCTCTTACAGAAGTGGAAAATTTTGTTACAACACACTGTATTCCTGTAAGTAGTTTATATCAGAAAGGTTATTTGAGTATTGGTTGTGCGCCATGTACGCGAGCCATAGAAAATGGAGAAGACTTTAGGGCTGGTCGTTGGTGGTGGGAAAATGGAAAAAAAGAATGTGGTTTGCATATACAAGGAGATAAAAATCATTAAAAAATGGAAAAACTTTTAAAAACACATTTACAAACTTTAGAAGACGAGAGTGTTTATATTATTAGGGAAGTAGTAGCACAGTTTCAAAAGCCGGTATTGTTGTTTTCTGGAGGGAAAGATTCAATTACTTTGGCATGTTTAGCACAAAAGGCTTTTTATCCTGCTAAAATTCCATTTCCTTTTTTACATATTGATACAGGTCATAATTTTCCTGAAACAATTGCTTTTAGGGATGTATTAGTGAAAGAACTGGGTGTTGAGTTAATTGTATGTTATGTACAAGATTCAATTAATCAGAATAGAGCACAAGAAGAAACAGGGAAATATGCCAGTAGAAATGCTTTACAAACTGTTACTTTATTAGATGCTATTGAAAAATTTGGTTTTGATGTTTGTATGGGAGGAGCCAGACGGGATGAAGAAAAATCAAGAGCAAAAGAACGTATTTTTTCTGTGCGGGATGATTTTGGACAATGGGATGCTAAAAAACAGAGACCGGAAATGTTTTCTATATTAAATGGGAAAATACATTTTGGAGAAAATGTGAGGGCTTTTCCTATTTCAAACTGGACAGAAGAAGATGTATGGTGCTATATTCAGCATGAAAAATTAGTATTGCCAAGTATTTATTTTTCTCATACCAGAAAGTTGGTAAAACGAGACGGAGCCTATTTGGCTTATTCGGAATATTTAAATCTGGTAGATAGTGATGTATTAGAAGAGAAAATGGTACGGTTCAGAACTGTAGGTGATATGACTTGTACAGCAGCGCTGCTTTCTGAAGCAAATACTGTAGAAGCGGTAATAAATGAAAATAAAGCATCGAAATCATCAGAACGTGGCGCAAGAATAGATGATAAACGTTCAGAAGCTGCTTTAGAACAACGTAAAAGAGTAGGGTATTTTTAATATTATGGATTTACTAAGGATAAATACAGCAGGAAGTGTTGATGATGGTAAAAGTACGTTGATTGGAAGATTATTGTATGACAATCATGCATTAACTATCGAACAAGAAGCCTTAATTGAAAAGAAAACACGAGAGAAAGGAATGAAGGATCTTGATTTTTCAGTTATTACAGACGGATTAATAGCAGAGAGAGAACAAGGTATTACTATAGATGTAGCTCATATTTATTTTTCTACAGAAAAAAGAAAATTTATCATTGCTGATAGTCCCGGTCATATTGAATATACACGTAATATGGTTACAGGTGCTTCAAATTCGGAAATGTCGATTATATTGATTGATGCTAGAAAAGGACTCTTAGAGCAAACACATCGTCATTATTTTATTAGTCGTTTGTTACGATTAAAAACAGTTGTTTTTTGTATTAATAAAATGGATCTGGTTGACTATAATGAGGATGCTTTTTTACGGATAGCGGCTGATATTCAGGAGATGATTGCAAAATTCCCTGTTCAAAACCAGGATGTTGAGATTATTCCTATTAGTTCTTTAAAAGGGGATAATATTGTTGTAATGTCAAATAAAATGACGTGGTATAAAGGAAAAACGCTTTCACAACTGTTACACACTGTTCAGGATAGTTTAGTTGTGGATGAAGATTTTAGAATGGATGTACAGTTAGTACAGCATGTGCAAAATGATGAATTTGTAGATTATCGTTCTTATGCGGGAACTATAATAAGTGGTTCTTTACAGCTAGGAGACGAGCTAATCATTTTGCCTTCAGAGCAAAAAAGTAAAGTAATTGAAATAAGACGATTTAAAGATACTCTCGAAAAGGCTTTTGTGGGTGATGCTGTGCAAATTAGATTACAGAATGAAGTTGATGTAAGCAGAGGAACGATGTTCGTTAAGAAAGTATCAGAGGAGTTGATACAAAAAGATATAGAAGCGAAAATTGTTTGGCTGGACGAGAAGAAAGCTACAATGGGAGGGAAATATATTTTACAGGTAGGCACAAGAACCGTAGTAGCTAAACTACAGCAAATAAAGGCAATTATTCCTCCTGAAAATCCTGAGAAACACATTGAATCAAACGAGATCAGACTAAATGAAATTGCAGTGATTCATTTAAAAGTAGCTACGCCTGTTTTTGTTGATGTTTATGAAAAAAACAAAAAGAATGGTGCTTTTATTTTGATAGATAACCAAACAAATAATACGGTTGCTGTAGGGTTTGTGGATTAAAGATATAGATGTCGTTAAATTGATATAGTTTTTGTGTTTTTACAAAAAAGATGGGTTGCTCAAAGTATAAAAGTTCAAATTATGTCAAAGATGGTATTGTGTCAGATAGATAACGCTATAAATGTAAATCGTGTTTTTTAGGTGTACTGAACAAGAAAAGTTGAATAATTAACTTTTTGTAACTAAAATATTGTCGTTGAAAATGTGTCTTGAAGATCTTGGGTTTCGATCAATAGGGAGAGTTCTGAAAATCAGATATGCACTGTGTATTGTCGGGTTAAAGATTTTGGAAATCAAGTAAAATATTAAAAAGGGAAATACCTATTGAGATCATAGGATAGGATGAAATGCATATTTATATTATGGTAATAAAAATACTGTTAAATTAGGATTGCTATTGATAGGTATGGGGAAAAAATATCGATTTTGTTTGTGGTGGCAGATTAACAATAATATTTTCAAGATTATTTAATATGTTTAAACCTATGAATATCAACGGTTTTTGCTCGGATTATGGAAAATTATTCGGAGTTAATACCTGATGAGAAGCCTATAGAATTTAATACGGTAACTTTTACTACAATAGGATACGTGATTATTTAGCAAGATTTGGAAGAAAATTAAAGTGTTGTCAAAAGGAAAAATGCAGGATAGAGATATCGCTAACATTATTGATGGTAAAGTTAAATAATGAATTAACTACATTTAATGAACAATACCAAATTATATAGCGTTGTGAAGATATTGTTTTATATTAGAGTTGTGAAATTTTTGATCTGAAAAAGCATTATAAAGTTTCATGACAGATTCATAACAGGGTCAATATTGTTTGGGATTCCTACATTTCAAATTAGAACTTGGGAGGATTTTTAACAAGTCATACCTCAAGAACAAAATGTAGCAGAACCTGTAATTTGTGAAGTATTTATGCCTCCTAATCTTAAATTATCTTTATAAATTCAAGAGGCTGGAACTTTAATATCGTCTCTCTTGGAAGATTTTTCACCTCTTTTGTCAAGAGGATGAATTATAAGATAATATGATTATTGGATTACACCTTAAGTTAGGAATTATTGACGTTTTATAGAACTAGAAATGAAAAAACTAAGAGTAGCTATTTTAGGAAGTGGTAATATAGGCACCGATTTATTGATAAAAATTCAGAGATCTGAATTTTTGGAATGCGTTTTATTTATCGGAAGAAATTTATCTTCCCCGGGTATGGTTAAGGCTATAGCGATGGGAGTGAAAGTTTCTGATGAGAGTATCAAAGCAATTGAAAAAAATCCAAATGATATAGATTTAGTATTTGATGCTACATCTGCAAAAGATGCTGTATATCATTGGTCAATATTAGAAAAATTAGGAAAAATAGTTGTGGATATGACGCCGGCAAAAATCGGATCACTTTGTATTCCGGCAGTTAATTTAGAGGAATCTGTTAAAGTTAAAAATGTTAATATGATTACTTGCGGAGGACAAGCTTCTATTCCTATGGCCTATGTAATAGATAAAACACAAAAAGAAGTTCAATATATTGAAGTGGTGTCAAGTATAGCCTCAAGAAGTGCCGGTCCGGCAACGAGATTAAATTTAGATGAGTATGTTGATACTACAGAAATGGGAATAAGTATTTTTTCTAATGTAGAAAAAACGAAGGCAATATTAAATTTAAATCCTGCCGATCCATGTATTGATATGCAAACAACTATTTTTGCACAAGTTAAAAATCCGGATATGGAAACATTAATAAAACAGGTTGATATAATGGTTGAAACTATTCAACGGTATGTACCGGGATATAGTTTATTAAATGTACCGATTTATGAAAACGGTAGAATTGTTATAATGGTAAAAGCCCAAGGTTTGGGAGACTATTTACCTAAATATGCAGGTAATTTAGATATAATTAATTGTGCTGCAATTGCAGTAGCAGAACAATACTCAAAGGTTTATAATAATAGTAATGGTAAAACATATATTAATTAGTGACCCAACTTTACGTGATGGGAATCATGCTGTTGCACATCAAATAACAGCCCAACAGATTGCTACTTATGCAAGACTTGCCGATAATGCAGGTATACCTATTGTAGAAGTGGGACATGGTAATGGTTTAGGAGCTTCGTCAATGCAAGTAGGACTTAGTTTAGAGGATGATGTAACGATGTTGGAAACAGCAAGGGAACATTTGGTTAAGAGTAAATTAGGAATTCATGTTATTCCCGGGTTTGCTACAATAAAAAGAGATTTGATTCGAGCTATTGATATAGGTGTTGATGTAGTAAGAGTAGCTTCTCATTGTACGGAGGCAGATATTACGCAAAGGCATTTAGGCTTTGTGCGAGAACGAGGTAAAGAAGCTTATGGAGTATTAATGATGAGCCATATGGCTTCAGCTTCTATCTTAGTTAGTGAGGCTAAAAAGATGGAACTTTATGGTGCAGAAGGAATAATTATCATGGATTCTGCGGGTGCTTATTTGCCAAGCGATGTAAAAGAAAAAATAACAGCTTTAGTTAATGAATTAAAAGTACCTATTGGGTTTCATGCGCATAATAATTTGGGTTTAGCGATTGCTAATTCAATTGTGGCAATAGAATCGGGAGCTAAAATTCTTGATGGAACTGCGAGAGGTTTTGGTGCGGGAGCCGGTAATGCCCAATTAGAGGTGCTCATTGCTGTTTTAGAAAAAATGAATTATTTTACGGGAATAGATTTTTATAAAATGCTTGATGCATCAGATATAGCAGAAAAAGAAATTATACCACAAATACCTGTTATTAAATCAGAAAGTATAGTGAGTGGATTATGTGGGGTTTTCTCCGGATTTGCTAAGCATGTAACTCGAATTTCTAAAGACTATAACGTAGACCAAAGAGATGTCTATCGTGAATTAGGAAAGAGAAAAGTAGTGGGTGGACAAGAAGATATTATTATTGAAGTGGTTATGGAATTAATTAGGAAAAAACCAAATGGTCAAAATGATAAATAATTTGATAGCTGTGAAAAACCATGTATTGATATTCATTCACTATCAGAATTAAAAAATCAAACAATTCTTGAGTTAGCGCCGGTAATAAAATAACGGAAAGGACTCCATAAAGATCAAAAACATAATGCCGTAATACAACAATCAAATATAATCTAACCTAAAAGAAGAGCTTATGTTCTGCTTATTAAGAATATAGAGGCAGTTGTTTTATAATTATGGAAACCTAATCCTTTTTCGATATAATTATAATAAAAGTCTGATTTATATGATAGTAGCTAAATTCAAAAAAACAGTAGCGTTTGATTGTTTTGTATTTTAATAGATGTTAAAATTAAAGGTAATTGTCGTTGATTAAAAAATTGTATTTTTGTTCTAATGGAATTTTCTTCAAAACTTTTAGAAAAAGCAGTGTTTGAGATGTCGCAATTGCCCGGAGTAGGTAAGCGTACAGCTTTGCGTTTAGTTTTGCATTTATTGAGACAGTCAATAGAACAAACGCAATTTTTATCTCAAGCACTATTAGAAATGCGGGAAAATATTAAATATTGTAAAAGCTGTCACAATATTTCGGATATAGATATTTGTGAGATTTGTTCTAATCCGAATCGTAATCATCAGATGATTTGTGTTGTTGAGGATATTCGTGATGTAATGGCTATTGAAAGCACAGGTCAGTTTAGAGGTGTTTATCATGTACTGGGGGGTAAAATTTCGCCTATTGATGGGATTGGACCAAGTCAGTTAAATATTACTTCTTTAGTTGAAAAAGTTAAATCAGGTAAAATAACTGAAATTATTTTTGCTTTAAGTTCTACTATGGAGGGGGATACAACTAATTTTTACATTTATAAACAAATAGCAGATTGTAATGTGATAACGTCTACGATTGCTAGAGGTATTGCTGTGGGAGACGAATTAGAGTATGCTGATGAGATAACTTTAGGAAGGAGTATTTTATATCGTGTTCCTTTTGAAATGTCTTTCAAAAAATAATTAAAATTTTGAAGCTTCTAATTTTGGTTTTTTAAAGTGTTAAAATATTATTTTTGTGATCGGTAGTTTTTGGTTGTAGCTAATTGTTAAAGACTTAATAAACCAAGTTCCGGATTGATGTATATAATCAATGGAAAATAATGGATATCAATATATGAAAATAACAAATATTTGTTGTATCGGCGCAGGTTATGTGGGAGGACCTACAATGTCTGTTATTGCACAAAAATGCCCGGAAATAAAGGTAACTGTAGTTGACTTAAATAAAGAAAAAATAGCAGCTTGGAATAGTGCTGAGATTAATACTATTCCGGTATATGAACCAGGTTTAGGAGAAGTAGTAACTGAAGTAAGAAATAGAAATCTTTTTTTTTCAACAGATGTAGAACAAGCGATTGATCAGGCTCAGATGATTTTTATCTCTGTTAATACGCCTACAAAAACTTATGGATTTGGAAAAGGAATGGCTGCAGATTTAAAATATATTGAATTATGTGCCAGGCAAATAGCATATATTGCAAAAGATAATAAGATCATAGTTGAGAAATCCACTTTACCGGTACGTACCGCTGAAGCCATTAAGAATATATTAGATAATACCGGAAATGGAGTTTCGTTTCAGGTATTGTCTAATCCTGAATTTTTGTCTGAAGGAACAGCAATTCAGGATCTTATGAATCCGGATAGGGTTTTAATAGGTGGAGATAATATTACATCAGAAGGGGTAGAGGCCATTGAAGCTTTGGTGGATATTTATGCACATTGGATAAAAAGAGAAAAGATATTAACTACAAATGTATGGTCATCAGAACTCTCTAAACTGACTGCAAATGCTTTTTTGGCACAAAGGGTTTCTTCTATTAATGCCTTGTCAGAGTTGTGTGAAAAGACGGAGGCAAATATTAATGAATTAGCTAAGGCTATCGGAATGGATCATCGTATAGGATCAAAATTTTTAAAAGCTTCTGTGGGTTTTGGAGGTTCTTGTTTTCAAAAAGATATATTGAATTTAGTATATATTGCCAGGTCTTATGGTTTAGATCAAGTGGCAGACTACTGGGAACAGGTAATTATAATGAATAATCATCAGAAGAAGCGTTTTGCTAAAAATATAGTGAAAACATTATATAATACTGTCTCCGGTAAAAAAATAGCTTTTTTAGGATGGGCCTTTAAAGAAGACACGAATGATACAAGAGAGTCTGCTGCTATTTATGTAGCAGATGATTTGCTAAATGAACGAGCTCATATTGCAGTATATGATCCACAAGTAAAAGAGCATCAGATATTAGAGGATATACATAATTTAAAAACACGAGTTCCTGAAGAAAATCAAGATAATATTACTGTAGCTAAAACAGTTTATTCTGCATGTAAAGAAGCCTATGCAGTTGCTATTCTTACAGAATGGGAGGAATTTAAAATTGTTGATTGGCAACAGATATATGATATTATGCAAAAGCCGGCTTTTGTTTTTGATGGGAGAAATATTCTAGATGCAAAAAAAATGGAAGAAATTGGTTTTGTTTATAAGGGTATAGGGTTAGGGTAGGGATTTCATTTTTTATATACCTAAATTCCAATTTCTTTTAAAAAAGTCTATTGATGTAGTTGCTTTAATAATATCTTTCATTGTTAATGAAGGTATTTCTGTTTTGATAAATGGTTATGTGTTACCATTAAAAAAGCAGAAAAAAAATAGTCATTATAGAGTCTATGGTTGACAATTTTTATAATCGATAGGTAATAAGATTAGATATAATAGTACTCATTCTTTCCTTTTAAAATTTCCAAATAAAATCAAAAAATCAAAATTAGAATTGATCCCAATTGCTATACTTTTCTATCTAAGTATTTTTTTTTGTTATGAAAATGTTATGAATTTGATAATTTATTCTTAAATTTTTCTGGTTTTAGAAAAAGTTTTTTTATACCTTTAGGGTTATAATTTTTGAATAAATATGGGTATCGATCGGTCTGTATTTAGATAATAATTGTTTTGTTAGTAGATTTAAGGAAATAACGATTAACGAAAGTTAGATCAAATTAAATTAAAATATTATGATTATAAAAGTAATGTTATTAAGCTTAGGTGTTTTTCTATTTGGAATATCACCTTTATACTCTCACAATCCACCTAAAATCAAGGTAGATGGAAAAGAATTTGTTGATTTCAATAAAGATGGTAAACTTCAGCCATATGAAGACTACAGGCTCTCGGAGGACAAACGTATGGAAGATCTTGTTTCCAGAATGACTCTTGAGGAGAAAATGGGGCAGATGAACCAATCGACTTATTTTGAATTTACGCCTCAATTAATAAAACAGCTTAGTGAAGGCGATATTACATCAATTATCCGCATGGCAAATCCTACTGGTGTTGGATTTTCAAAACCATTAGATGAAATGAAACTAGAGGAAAAAAGAGAAGTACTTATTCAGTTAGCACCGATGATTTATCAAAATGTAATAGAAAAACCTATCAATTCAGGACGAATGGGTTCGTTAATTAATATTGTAGAGCCTGAGGTTATTAATAAAGTGCAAGGAAACGCAATAAATAATAGTCGTCTGGGAATCCCAATGATAATAGGTCGTGATGTAATACATGGTTTTAAAACAATATTTCCTATTCCCTTAGGACAAGCAGCTTCGTTTGATCCTCAATTAGTGGAGGCATCTGCTACAGTTGCAGCCACTGAAGCCCGCGAAAAAGGAGTCAACTGGACTTTTGCTCCTATGTTAGATATATCTCGCGATGCTCGCTGGGGGCGTATTGCCGAAAGTTTTGGTGAAGATACTTATTTAACCGGAGAGCTTGGTGCTGCAATGGTAAGAGGTCTCCAAGGGAAAAATTTAAAAGGTCCACATTCTGTAGTAGCCTGTGTAAAGCACTTTGTAGGATATGGAGCTGCAATAGGAGGTCGTGATTATAATTCGACTACAATTCCTGAACATTTGATGCAGAATGTCTATCTCCCTCCTTTTAAAAAGGCTATTGATGCAGGAGCAGCCACTTTAATGCCTTCTTTCAATGATAACGACGGTATCCCTGCTTCGGCAGATAGTTATTTGTTGCGAGATGTATTGAGAAATGACTGGAAATTTGATGGTTTTGTTGTATCAGACTGGAACTCAATTTTAGATATGATTGCTCATGGTTATGCCAAGGATGGTAAAGAAGCTGCTATGTTATCTTCTAATGTCGGGTTAGATATGGATATGGCTAGTGGATTATATGTGAAATATTTGGGCGAATTAGTAAAAGAAGGTAAGGTAAAAGCAACAGTAGTTGATGATGCTGTTCGTAATATCTTGCGTATCAAGTTTCGCATGGGATTGTTTGAAAATTATTTTGTGAAAGCACCTATGAAATCTACTATTTACTCTAACGAGCATTTGCAAAGAGCCAGAATAGCGGCTCACGAGTCTGCTATTTTGCTTAAAAATAATAATGTATTACCGTTAAAAGAGTCTCAAAAAATTGCAATTATAGGACCTATGGCTGACGCTCCTCATGATCAATTAGGAACCTGGGTTTTTGATGGCGATAAAAAACATACAGTAACACCATTGAAAGCTTTACAAACCGAATATAAACAGATCAAATTTGTATATGAACAAGCATTGGGTTATTCGAGAGATAAAAATACAGACAAATTTGAAAAAGCTAAACAGGCAGCATTATCAGCAGATGTTGCTATAATTTTTGTGGGTGAAGAGTCTATACTTTCCGGTGAAGCACATTCACTGTCAAATATTAATTTAATAGGTGTTCAATCAGATTTAATAAAAGCAGTAAAAAGTACAGGAAAGCCGGTAGTGGTAGTTATAATGGCGGGTCGTCCGCTGACTATTGAACGAGATTTACAATATACTGATGCTATGTTATATAACTTTCATCCGGGAACAATGGGTGGTTTAGCGATTATGGATTTGTTATTCGGCAAAGTAAATCCGAGTGGAAAACTTCCGGTAACATTTGTAAGAGAAGTGGGTCAAATACCGATGTATTATAACTATAATAATACAGGACGTCCTTCAGTAGGGAAGGTTATGACCCTGGATGAGATCTCGGGGGAAGCCGGACAAACCTCTTTAGGGAATACATCTTTTTATCTTGATTCAGGGAAAGAGCCTTTATTTCCTTTTGGTTATGGATTGTCATATAGCAAATTTGAATATTCGAATCTTCGATTGTCATCTAATAAAATGACTATGAACGGATCTCTTACTGCTAAAGTTACAATCAAGAATAATAGTCCGGTAAATGGAACAGAGGTTGTACAACTATATATTCAAGATATTGTAGCTTCAGTGGTTCGTCCGGTAAAAGAATTGAAAGGTTTCAAACGTGTTTTCTTGAACGCAGGTGAATCTAAAGAGGTTGAATTTACTATTTCTAGTAAAGATCTAGCTTTTTATGGAAAAGAAAAAACGTTTAAAGCTGAAACAGGAGATTTTAATATTTGGATAGGTACTAGTAGTGCTAGTGGTTTAAAAGATACTTTTGTATTAGAATAAGTTGATCCATAGTGTATTATTGTATAAATAACTGAATATCAAAAATATTTTATTGCATTTAAGTGGCTTTAAGAGCACTAATTCGATATGAGTTGAAATAATTAATATCTAATTCTATAAATTTTTGTATTATGAAAAAACATTTTAAATATATCGGTTTTATATTGGTTTTGTTTGTGGTTTGCACGACAAACATAGCTTTTTCACAACAAAACCAAAACCCTCAGAAAACAGCGCCGGATTCGCTACAAGCAGCTAAAATAGAAGAACTCGAAAAAACAGGTGGTGACAGGCACGTAATGTTAAATGCAGCTAATAATACAGGACCTCGATCGGTAAATATTGGCTTGCCGGCAGCAGTAGGGGGGACTCTTGTTGTTGAACATGGATTACCTGTTGTTTATCTAATGTGGCCGGAATTGCCCACTAAAGTAT
This sequence comes from Holacanthella duospinosa, assembly GCA_002738285.1. Lineage (NCBI taxonomy): Eukaryota > Metazoa > Arthropoda > Collembola > Poduromorpha > Neanuridae > Holacanthella > Holacanthella duospinosa. Next base: position 53,159 of record NIPM01000703.1, read on the forward strand.
GGCGACAGGATGCTTCTTTGAATAGTTTTAAACTTAATGATATGGGATCTACTTCAGTTTATTATGGGGATGTTGGATTTTCAGTAGCGACAACGAATAATCTAGGGACTGAAAAAATTATGGGTAACGTTTCAGTTGGATCAAATCATTTCGGATTGCTAAAAGGAACAATGAATCTTAGTGGACCTTTAAATAAAAAGGGATTGATGTTTTCTGTAGGAATTTATGATAATTTTGATCCGGGATATTTCAACACGGATATAGGTAAGTATTATAGTGATCAAACTCAATTGTATAAGGTTGCTTTGACTCAAGAATATAAAACAGAAAGTTCTACAGGGTCTATATCGGTATTCTATAAATACGGCAACTCTAAAGGTATGCTTGCGGCATATAGTCCTTTTACTTACGAAAAAGATGGCAAGGTGAGCGAAATCAACGGTCTGACGATTGGTGAAACTCCTTTCTATGAGCGGTCAGGTAGAATACAGTATAAGGATTTGCTCACCGGAGATTTGGTAGAAAAAGATGTAATAGATGATTTTGGCACAGAATCTCATACTATCGATATCATAGGGAAGAATAAATTTGATAATGGTCTAAATTTTGACTATACATTGAGATATCACAGTGCAGATGTAGGGCTGTATCTTCCCGGTTTGGGTCGCGGAATGGGTATAAAAGAAGGGGATTATACTTATATGGATGGCTCGCCTTATAAAGGTAATTATATTATTCCTGCTTGGAAAGTCACAAATAGGTCTCAAATAGATATGTGGTCCGCTTATTTTCAAGTAGGTAAAAAAACTGAAACTCACAATTGGGCTGTTGGATTGCAGGAACAACATTATGAGCTTGGCGGATATTGGGGAACAAATACGGTATTTTTCCAAGGTTTAGAAAATAACCCCTCTAAATTGATACGTGCTGATGGTCTGGGGAGCGATAAATATGGAAACTTTGATTATAACAGCGGTCTTGAATTTAATCGTGGTTTTGAGAATAAGTTAGCGCTGTATTTGACTGATAAATGGGATATATCACCTATATTAAGTATGAATTATGGCGGTCGTATGGAACTTAAAACAGTAAATGGCGAATGGGCTCCGCAGGAAGCTCGAAAAGATGGTGTATTACAGATGGATAAGCTTGCTAAGATTAACGAAAATTACTGGAACAAGGCAGCTAATATGAATTTAGTGTTGAAGTTATCTAGCTCTTTTGGTTTATTGGGAGAAGGTGGTTATACAGAAATGGCACCACAGTTAGAAAATTATGCGGGGGCTGTAGATCCAATGGTGGAAAAATCTTCTATACCTAGTGCAGGTCTGGGAGTGTTTTACAATAATCCTTTAATCAGTTTGGTGTCTAAGGCAACTTATATTACTAAAGATAATAATATTGCTCGTCTAAATGAAAAAGATCCTACTGATCCTTCTAAAACAGCAATAACCACTGTAAATTTTAATATGGAAACTATAGGATGGACTACTGATCTCGTAGCTTCTCCATTTAAGGGCTTCGATCTTCATTTATTAGTAACTCTTCAGGCTCCACAATATAGAAATTATAGTGGTGTTGCTCGATTTATTGAAAATGGAAATAGTTATAATTTTGATTTTACAGATAAAACGGTTGCAGGGATATCAAAAGTTTTATTGGAGATAGATCCTAGTTACAGTTTCACAATAGGTAAAAAAAATATGGCGGGTAGAATATGGGCTAGTGCACGCTACTTCAGTAAACAATATGTAAACTTGGCTAATACGGTTTATTATGCACCTAGATGGGAAACTTTTGCAGGAGTGAGTTTCTCGCCTAAAAATACTTTAACATTTAGTATAAACGTTGTCAATTTGCTCAATCAACGTGGTGCTTCAGGGGCTATAGAAGGAATGAACTTGTTCTCGGAAGAAGCAGTTCAACAAGATTTGATAGGAAATCCTCTTACAGGAACAACTATACGTCCGTTTACATTTGAAGTTTCTGCTGCATACAGATTCTAAACTAATTTTAATAAAATGTTATTGTCAACGCTCACTTTGGTGAGCGTTACTTTTTTTCAATGGGAAGAAGCAATACCAAAAAAACTTATGTTCTAGTCCAAATATAGTTTAAAACATAGGCTCTTCTATTATAATTTATATTTACTTAGGTTTTCTATAGACAGGTCGATTTCAATATTGTATAATCGCAAAACAACAAGATCTCTTTCTAATACCTATAAACCTGAGTTCGATTAATAATTATAAAAAATATAGATTAAAAAGAGGGAAATTATTTAAATATTTTATACTTTAAATAATTTCCCTCTTTTATGACTTATTTATAAAGTTACCGATATTTTTTGTCTTGTTGATGAGTTTTGTAAAGAATTCGATTTTATATTCAACAATTTACAATAGGAAATGCTACAAAATGTCCTTTAATAATTTACAATACAATAAAAAACAAGCAGTTATATCTTTTTTGATTAATCAAACTCAGGTCTATAGAGTTTCCTTTTATAATATATTTAATATCTCAATATATTCTTTGTTTATATATCCAAATACGGTTTCTTTTTGATCTAAAATCTTAGCATAGCCATCATCTCCCGCTATTGGACTTTCTACCGGCTTTTCGATTTCGACAAAGTAATAGTCATCATGTCCCATTTCGTAGACTTTGAATTTTTCTGTGGGATGTACGGCATCTATATCATAACTTTCTGCAAAGGGTTCAAGGTATAGCAAGATGTTTGAGCTTTTTACTG
>NIPM01000704.1:0-56014 GCA_002738285.1 Holacanthella duospinosa
TTATTCAACAGTATTTAAGTAAAGGCTTTGCTCGGATTCTGTCTTCAGCCGAAGTCCAAATTGAAACGAAGAAGAACTATTATTTGCCACACTTCATAGTCCACAATCCGAAGAAACCGAAGAAATTCAGGTTCATAGTTGATACCCCCCCCCGTAGGTTCCCGCAGCCCTCCCGTGGATTCTCGCAGCCCCCCGTATTTTTCCACAGCTCTCCCGTGGGTACTAGCAGTTTTCCAGTAGCTTTCCGCATCCTTCCCATAGTTTCCCGCTTACCCCAGTGAATTCCGCAGCCCTCCCTTGAGTTTCCTCAGCCCTACCATGGGTACCCTCAGCCCTCCCTTGGGTTCTCACAGCCCCCCGTAAGTTCCCGCAGCACTTCCGTGGGTTCCCGCAGCATTCCCGGAAATTCCCGCAGTCCTCACATGGATTCCCGCAGCCCGCCAATAGTTTTTCGCCTCCCTCCCTTGCTTCCCCGCAGCATTCCAGTAGCTTTCCTCAGTCCTCTCGTCGTTTCCCGCTGTCCTCCATTGAATCCCGCAGGCCTCCCGTGGGTTTCCGCATCCCTCCGATGAGTTCACACAACCTTCCCGTGGGTCCCCACAGCCCTCCTGTGTTACCACTCAACACTCCCGTGAATTCCCGCAGCCCTCCAGTAGGTTCCCGCAACCCTCCCATGGGTTCCCGCACCTTTCCCGTTGACCTGAAATAAATTTGGAAACATTGTCGACTCAAATCCTGTCGCCAGGGCCTTGAAAAACCCAAAATCCTGCTGTTGGATTCAAATCCTATCGTGTGGGCTAACGTGGGACCAATTTTGTGCGGGTTGTGGCGAGTTAAAGTAATACTTATGAAGTACAAATTTCAAATTTCAGCCAAACCGGTAAAAGTTTTGGATCAGAGGTCACCAATTGCCTAGTAATTATTAGAATACGAATATTTCAAATTGCAAATTTTAANTAGTAATTATTAGAATTCGAATATTTCAAATTGCAAATTTTAAATCTTGATTTTTACATATTTAATTAATCTTATTTTTCTGAATAATTTTGCTAATAATTTCTGAGCATGGACATCCCCTCATAGTTTCTCGCTTCTTTTCTACAACTCTGCACTCATTTCTAATCATTACGGAAGCGTTTTAGAGCTAATACAATCTTGCTCACTACTCTTATTTTGTAGCAACATTTAAATTGCAATGTATCCGAAACATATATTGCTGATATATAGAGGAAAAAAAAATTTAATGAGAAGACCAAGACTCGAACCCCCGACCACAAGGTAGGGACCCAACACTTTTCCGTATCTCTAAAACTCCCATCTAATACGTACAGTTCAAAAATTTATGGAACTCTATCGTACTGTTTTCTCCAACTATTATTGTTACAATAATGCACCATATTTGGGGCTCCACAGCCCCCTCCAAATAACTTCCGGTGAAATCGGACAAACATTTTTGAGCTTTTCTGACTTATACCTACATGAAAAGCTCAAATTTAATTTGAAATTAATTTGCAAGTCATGACTGTTCCCTTGTAAGTGTTTGGGAGGCTCAGATTGCATGGGCACTATTCAATTTGTGATATCTGTCTCACACAACCATCCCTTTCAATTACAAACCGAAATAGTTTTTTAATTTGTCTTCTCCATGACTAAACCCGGAGTAATAACTCTGACTCCTTCACGTTTGGCAGTCATAACCCTTGGAGTCAACTCAAAGGCTTGGGAATTATAACTCTTTCCAACATGCGCAGATGAGCATAGCGGACGTATTTCGCTTGTTTTTTTGCCTACTTCCACCATTAAAGAAACGAAAATTTTAATTTCAGGTTCTGGTACACCATTTCCAATATACAGGGTTAGCCAAACTTTAATACCCCAGAGAAAGTCATTTTCTCTGAAATCAGCTAGAGGGACTTAAAGATTAAATTCATACCGCGCGTAATTCGAAATAATAACTCAGATTTGGCGGTACAAAGTTGGCTCACATGAAACCAATTTTTAATAATTATTTAATAATTATTCAATACCTACGAATAAATTTGCTTATTAGACAAAGTACTCATAAAAAAGGAATAAATAATAGAGAAAAAGTGAAGGAACTGTAATCTGTTTGAAAGAACAAGTACCATACCAGGAGCCCGTGGCAGTAACTGTTTCATTCTCATCTGTCTTAAAGTAGTGATTTTACTTTGTTAAAATTTATTAATTATCAGTTATTTAAAGCCCAAGTAGAACTTGCAGTTGATCAAGCTAACACAACTCAACAGCTCGAACAAGTGACGCAGGTTTGTTGACAGGCACACAAATAATAAATTATAATTCTTAAAAACAGCGAATGAGTTGAATCATGAGTATTCGCCAACTTCGCAAAACTAAAATTTATCTTTGCCAGCTACCTTGTACACTTGCTACCTTTTGCCTATTTTGGTGAAAGTCAGAGAAAATTGGGATACTAAAATTTTGGCTAACCCTGTATTGTATATCGTAAATCGGGAGTCACAGTCAAGACTCAGAGTCTAATACCTAACAATAACGTTGTAATCGTCGAGAACACTAGTTTCAAATGATGTTAAGTTTACTTTCTCAACTAGAGGAACACTTCCAGAATTTTCAGAATCAATAGTGTTAAAACGTATAATTTATTCTGATTCCGCTGAAAACCGAACCGAATACAGTAAACCTCGGGTAAGCTAACTTCGGTTACCACTGACCAAGTTGTCCGGTCCGTGCCCAGAGATAGATAATTTGTGTATAAATGACAGGGCTAAGCCGAACTCGGTAAAGTCGAATCCTCGGTTACCACAATTGCCTTTTCGCCATCTCAGTCCAAAAGACATGGTTTTTTACCACAGTAAAACGATCATTTAATTTGGCAATTTTTAGATAACTTTAGCTTCTTTCTTACGGAATTTAACGAAGAACTCCTTTCGAATATCTTTTCAAACGTTGAAATACGACACATAGTAAGTCAATTATATTTTTTTAATTATCTTTTTGCTCTACAACAACTTTACCATTATGAATTAATAATATTTTGTAGTAATACATGGTGAATTAAAATGACGTCGGTTAAGAGGAACATATTATTCCTCCATATAATTTGTTCGGCTTACGCTTAAGTCGAACTTCGGTTACCACGAACAAAATACTTCGTACCCTCGTGATTTCTCATATTAGTGTATTTTCTTTTTAATAAACAATAATTGAAGACTTTCTAGGTCATTCGGTAGTGATAATCGAATTAGGAAGTGATAACCGAATATAGCATTTAATTATATTGTTACAGCTGAGAAAAATAATTATAATTATTTTTACCTCAAATATTTTTATGTAAAATATATATAATTTATATTTTACTGTAGTGCAGATTATTTTTATTTTCCTTTATTATTTTATAATAATAGTATTTCTTCAGTATAAGTACTGGCGTAGAATCATCGGAGGATTCATTTAAACTATGACTTAGCTCTAACAGTAAAGTCTGATCCATTTGTTTAGAATTGAATTGAACAATTAAATTGTTCATTGTTGAGAAATTTGTTAAAAATAAAATTATTGTTTTAATTCAAACTTTTCTTGGAAGTCAATTGTATATTTATTGAATATTGTTTTTTTTAAACAAAGTTAATTGTTGAAAGTTTTTAGTTTCTGACAGTTGAGAGGCAAGCAAAGTCCTGACTGTTCAGATTTGATTTTGGAAGACTTAGTCGAGAATGCAGTTTTCAAAAGTTAAAGTTTTAGTTTCAATTATTACAAGGTCAATTAGTTGAGTTATGTTTTAATAATCAATTAATTTAATTGATTAGTGAGTTATAGTTGTGGATTTTGGAATTCTCGTCCATCTTAACTAAGGTGAGTTGGTCGATTTAGACCAAAAGCATAAAAATATGTATAATTATCCATATGTTACCTTTCATTGATGCCAAAACCAACTCGATCGGATTCAATTCGCAGAGGGCTACGGGGATCCAAAGTAGCTTGATACCTTATTTCGATTCTAGAATCATATTTTCAACTGCATATAGTGGCTTTTATATTTTTTTTATATAGTTTGGCCAATTCCCTTAATTCTACCACCCGAAATTCTCCTTAATTCTACCATCCGCAATTCAAGATGGCCTGTGACAGTGAAAGCACAGATGAGTTTCGGTGTTGTTTTGAGATTGAAGACAGGATTCCACAATTAGGCTCTGCAGCACAATTTATAGTTCATTTGGTCTGGAAAACCTATGGCGTGGGATCATACCCCACCATAGACCATATTTTTGTGGCACTCGCTGTCTTTATCTCAAAGTGGCGCATCACCTCCGCCACAAGGAAGATAACCTAGGATAGCATCAGCAACCGCTGCATAAATCCTGGCAAAATACCAAATAACAATTATTAAACTTTTGTGCACTAAAGTTTGTTCGTATTAATTCGTTTCCGGTTTACTAGAACTAATTTTGATTACACGGAGAAACATTAAAACTACAGCATTTTGATTCCCATGAGTTTCGGGAGTATATTTTAAACCATCTTTTATATAACGTAACGAGTCTGTCCTTCTGACGCCAAATTTCTCTTACTACGCAATTTAGACATGGATTAGCCTATTGCAATTATCATTGCTGCTCATTGGTGATGTCACTCATGATGTTTTATTAAGGTCATAGGTCAAATCTTCGAGTTTTTGATTTTATAATTAAAAATGGGTAAAGAGAAAGGAAGAATACAGTACAATATTTGCCATTATGTTTTGCAGATGGCTTTTTATAGTTTGAGATGGTATGAAACACTCATAAGCAAGGACGTCAAAAAGCAGGAAAAGCATATTCGCAACGGCACAACCTCTTTAGCTGAAAGGTATGACACATGATTCGTGAAAAATGGCGTCGATTAATGAAATAAAAAAAGCAGGAAAAGCATATTTTCGCGGTGAAAGCAGAATTCTTTCTGAAAAGCATATTTTCTTTAAATTTGCAGCTTTTTCTTTAATGTCAACTCATGAGACAAAGATCGACCCTAAGAAATGAGAAAAAAAATTTACTGCGCGAATCTTTCAAAAAATTAAATAATTCTTATTTCAATTTTATTGTAAAGTTGTTATTAAATCGAAAGTTTAACTATTAGTTAAGTTAGAAGTGACATAGTGATGTCAAATTGTCGACCATTTGAAAATAACCAAGCATACCAAACAAAAAGGTAAGCAATCATTTGCATATTTCAAAGTAAAACTAAACATGCAACTGACAGATTGTTTTTCCGTAGAGGCGCTAGTAAACCAGCCAAAGATTACCACGTCGTTATTTGCAAATAATCGCTGGCAATCATTGAAGCACTTGTGTCAGCCGCTTTACCGCTTCATGTTTTGACAAATGTCAACGTGCGTAACTGGATACAAAAGAACACTAAAGACGGAAAGGAATTGCCAGGAATTTCAACTTTTAGAAATTTACTGTCAAGGAGCGGAGAGAAAGAGCATGCAGAAACTGCCAAAATAATGAAGTAAGTAGTACTAGTAGATTGTAAAGTGCATATGATCACGCTATTTTTTTTTTATATAATTCTTGGTTTGAATTAGGACTCAAGTGATTGTTTTGTTGGCTGACGAATTCATTGACATCAAAAATCGGACATTTTTGAATATTCTCGGAAAACCATTGGCATTTGAATTCAAATTTTATCTCATGTCAAGCAAAAAAATTCCAGAATGCAACGCGATTGAAGTTGCTAAGCAAGTAGATTCTGTTCTCCATTCATATTCTATCGAAAAAGGAAACCTGAGAGTCTTCCGTCGCACAACACACCCTATATGATTGCAGCTGGTACTAAGTTAAAATCTTTAAGCGAAAGGTAACGATGTCAATGATTGAAATTCATAACTAATTTTAATTAAGGCCGTGATTCATTTTTAATAGCATGGTTCACAGTACATGCTGGGCTCACATTCTATACTTAGCTTCCGAAGAACTTCGAAGCAAGATGGAATGTGCAGACAGATTTATTTCATTAATGAAATCTGCGCTCACCAAAGCTCCTGCGCGTCGAGGCACTTTCCTATGTGTTCTTAAAGATTTTGGGTATGATGAAAAGCTTCCTCCCGTCGCTGTTCTCACAAAATGGACAACCTGGGTAGATGCAGGAAATTATCATTGGTAAAACTTTGATGCTTTTGTTCAGTTCATTGAGAACTCTGCTGCTGATAGCGCAGCAATGCAAGATTTGAAAAGTATGACTGAAAACAAAAATTTGGCAATCCAGCTCGAACGACTCCACAAAGTCCATCATGGATTGACTTTCTCGCTTGTGTTTCTCGAAAGTGACTCAATTTCAGCCTCTGCAGTTTGATTCAATTTGAAGGCGGTAGAGGAGTTACTTAAGTGCTGTGGACTTGATTGTAAGAATCTTGAGCTTTATTTGTACAGTAAGCATCCAGCTTTAAAATTTTGGAAAGAGGTACAAGATTTTGATCCGCGAAAAGCTCAAGAGTTCATTGTAAATCACAACTTGCCCGACTCAATTATACAATTGTCGAATTAACAAGTTCCATTTGAAAAAATTCTGAAATATGAAGTTATTTTGAAGGAGACTTCATCATTCCAATCACATTTGAATGCTCCTTTCGATTTTTGGAAAAGTCATTATAGAAATGCCCAACTTATCGTCACTTGCTCTGTTGCCTGAGCGCTCCTGCAAGTTGGACATCTGTTGAAAGAAGCTTTTGCCAATTGAGGGGAACATTTACATATCTCCAAACAAACCTGAGGCATGAAAATTTAGAAATTCATTTGAAAATACTTTACAATACGCAGTGCGAAACGATACAAGACCAGGAAATTGACTCAGAAAGCGAATAAATCCTTCCAGCGGTATAGTATTTAGCTCTATGATATAATTTTAGAAAAAGCAGGAAACGCATATTTTTTAAGGAAAAGCCGCAGGATTTTTTTTTAGAGTTAGAGCATATTTTCGGCGTTTTTGCTCATAAGATTTAAACTGTCTCACAAATGTTGTAGGCTTAAGGGTGAATTTGACATATGACTTTAATGTTTGAGTGAACTTGGCATAAGAACCTAATGGTTTTTGGGTGAACCTGGCATACGACCCGAATTTGTTAGGGTAAACGGAATACTATATTTAATGTGGGAACAAGACATGCATGCGAAATATGCTCTTGTTATACAATCTCTATAAATCATGGGAGAACTATTGTATATTTTAGCTCAACTTGGCATACAACAATAATATACTTTGAATGAACTGTACACGTATACAATATACTTTGGGTGAAATTGGAACGCGACCAATGTGTTTTGCGTGAACCTAGCACACCACAATTATTTTGAATGAATTTTACATATGCACCCAATATACTTTTGGTGAGTTGGCATATGATCCAAATTTACTATAAATAAACTTGGCATGCAACAACCAAAATATTTTTGATTGGCTTGGACTTCAATTCTTTTTGGACAAACTTAGCATCCAATTCTTTTACGAATTAAGGCTTTAAATTATTTTTCGGAAAACTTAGGCTTCAATTCTTTTACGAATTACGGCTTCAATTCTTTTTGGGCAGACTTAATGTCTATTCGTAAACACAGTGCATCTTATTTATTCAAGGATATTGAAATTAGGATAAAAACAAAAATTTCACAGCTTAGTGATACGCTGTTATGTTAACAATTCAAGTCGGTCCGTGCATACGCTAAAAACTTATGGCTAATTGCGACTTTACAGGACGAAGGGATTCAATGTTATTAAAAAAACTGTGTTATTAAATTTTATCTTGCAATTATCATGGTTAGTAACCAATGTAAGTTATGCGTGGAAAAACAAGATCTGAACGATGAGACCTAAAGCGAACGAAAATGAACAATTACTCTGCAACCAAATTGATATCATACCTTGACTGCTCAGCTATAGGGAATTTTAATTATGTTTCTATTGAATTATGAGACAATTTTCATTAACAACCTCAGTGTGGTCGGAGAGTAGATGTAATTATTAGAGTAAAGTTGACAGCTCAGAAGTTATAATTAGTCCAAGCGATAGTCAGGAACTTTTAAGAATAATATGTACAAGACAACCTAGAAATTCAAAGAATATTTTCAAAACAAGCAAAACCTTACCAAAAGCTGGAAATTAATGCAAAGTATTAAAGCTCACCGTTTCTTAGAGTAACTATTTTCCTACAGCAGAATCACGAAAATTCTGCTAGAAAATTAAACTTCTACTGACAAAATCAAGATAGAATGAATGATAGATAAGAATGTTTAATTCTTCTTCACACAATTTTCGCAATGGCGCAAAAAACTACACTAATAAAAGGCGATGTGTATCACTCGAAAAAATTACCCATAAATCAGTATCTGACTCTTAAAAACTTGTTAATGAACAAAGTCACAAGCCATAGATGAGAGATAGTATTAGATAGGAAAAGCTCTTCAGAGAGATTGAGTCCAAAAAGCTTCAACTGGGGAGGGATTTGTCAATCTAACATTACCAACTCCCATCTAATCTATCTTCGTGATTGGTCCTCTTATATATTCTCTCTTCGTGATTGGTCCTCAGAAAACCACAGGATTAAATAGCTGTGAATACTGACCGCGCAAAGAAATTCAAATTTTAACCAAATTCTAGACAGTTGCACGAAAATTTTATTTATGATAACAGAATATTTTTTTCATAATCCTTAATCATTTATTACAATATTATAATGGTATAATATAAATATATTATATATTATAAAATATAATATAAATATAATATTATAATATATTATAATAATATGAATGAGGCTAGGGAAGGTAAATAATGAACTTTTTTTCTTTTTTCGTAATATTAAATAATGATTCTAGTGGTAGATAATTTGACTTTTTGAGGGGAAATGGTCTATAATGTAATTTCACTCCACAAAATTAAAAAATTTAAACTATGCTGATTTGCATTTTCATAATCTAAATTAACAAATTAGCAAGCTTCACTTGCATTAGCACTTTTTTTTTTGAAAAAATCTTGTTAGCGACAAATTGTCAGAAACTTAAAAAAATTAAGGTGTCACTCTGTACTAAAGAAATTACTAAAAAGCAAAGAAACCAAAATGGGACTATCAAAGAACACATTACCTAACCAAAGTTATACTTTTTTAAGAGATTGAGTTTATATAAAAGGTTTTGTTCTTAGAATATAAAGAACAAATAAATACATAATATTGGTGAAAAATCTTTCTAATCACTCCGATGGTAAATGAGTCACACTCCGAAAAGCGTTCTGAAAACTGTGTTTGTCGAACGCTGATTAAAAGGTCTGGTAACAGTACTCTTACTTACGTCGCAAGCCTTTGCCGTAGCACTGGTTAAATTAGCTAATAATCCTAATTTTTTAACCAATTTATTAACCTTTCAAATCATGACCGGAGTGCTTCTTCAACTGATCACTTAATATCGCTAAATATTACCGAAAAGATATCATAATACCACGTGATAAAATTTTGGACATTTTACTTGACGCACTAAAATATATAATGTGTTCATGAAAGAATAAGTGTGCAGAAGTCTAGAATTTGGTTAAAATTTGAATTTCTTTGCGCGGTCAGTATTCACAGCTATTTAATCCGAGAATACCCACATACCTTCTCAAGAGTTTTTCCTATCTATTACTATCTTCATCTATGGGCACAAGCCTTATTTATAACGGCAATAATGGGAAGAGATTTATTTGTAGTCCGATTGATGGAATTTCACAGCGATTAAAGCTTGTAATGAGGCGAAGCTAAAATTTTCACGCGAACTGGATTTAAGCTTTGCTCATATGATCAATGTGCAACTTCAGAAGCTAACTTTAGATTAATTTCTAAATTTCATTTGTAAGGCTTGTTCTCAAGAACGTGTAAATTTGTCTCAAATATGAGAAACTTCTTTCAATCAAAAAATTGCTAGGTGGCATTCTTAAGCATTTTAAGGCTAGCGCTATAGGGATAGCCATCTCTGTGCTATGATATTTCCAAAATCTGAATGAAAATTTTGCATCACACTCAGCTACATATTAGTCAATAATGACTCCATATTTAATATTTAATATTTTCATCGAGCGAAATCCCCAAATATGAGAAGTTTGTCTGAGGATGTAATACAGGGTGAACCAACTTAATCCGGGCCTTCTTTCTTCGTCTTTCACCAAAAACGGCTTGGGCAGGCGATAGACAATAGTAAATGATGGAAGTGAAGTTAATTTTATTGTAATCACTATAAAATATCTGTTCCGATGCAAAGCAATGGAGCAAAGCAGAGAGACAGAGAGAGGAGGGGTCGGCAGGTTCTCTGTTGAGTCAGGTGGAATAGATGCCAAGGGATCGTACCCCATTCCTCTAGTTGCTCATTCTCTCAACTACCCATCTTTCAGCATTACAGAATCGCCCTTCTTTAAATTAATTTATTTTTGCAGAGGAATGTTTTCTCAAACACACGCTAACTTCATTCCTTACAACTTTTGTATTTCGCGCTCTTTATTTGCTGTCTTAAATTTTTTTTTTGGTGAAAGCGACTTTCTACGGTCCGGATTAACTTGGTTCACCCTGTACAATGGGCAGTAAATTATTTTTTTTGCATATCGCGGGTCAAAAACCTGTACACTTGAGCAAAGAAAGGCAGCATTGTGTATTTTACCACAATACTATGCAATATTATGAAAAATTATGCGCTACTTGGAAAATATACAGGTTATGCGTTTTATGCGGGGCAAGTTGATTTCAACCGTCATCATTTTTACATGTATGGTGCACTAAAATTATGAAGTAGGCCAGGGCTTAAATGCTTCCAATATTTTACATTCATAGCTTCAGGAGAAGCTAACAAAGGTAAAAAAATTCTAAGGACAGGATCACTGTAAAGTTATGTGCGACTTTACTAAACTTAGAATCAAATTGTTTGTTCAAATATCCGAGATGTAGTTATTGAGAATCCCAATTTGGGATTCTTATTCCTTGTCAAATAATAAACAGGTTAATTTACTAGAATTTTGGTTTGGTATGATGGGTCTGGGTTTCTCACAGTACTGGGTGTCTGATAACTTCTAGGTTACCGGAAACCTGTTCGCGGTGATGGAATGGAATCGTCTGATGTTCCCGGGACATTCTGACGGTCAGTCCGATAACCCAAAGTACGAGTCTGGGATGGTTCTTATCCGCGTCTCCTTTCGGGCTTTCCAAGTCTTCTGGTGTTGTACTAAACTCGATCTGGACTCCCTGTGGAGTGCTCGGTTGGTGCTGGTTACCGTACTCAAACTAAACTTGGAACTGGGGACTGGAATATACCAGGTCTGGGATTAGTTACCGGACTCTGTCTGAACTGGGGATTGGATACCGGACCCGGTCCGAGTCTGGTTCTGGATACCTGGCTCGTCTCGAACTTAGGACTGGGGACCGGATCTGTTTTGAGTCTGATGCTGGATAACGGACTCGTCCCGAACTTAACACTGGGGACCCGAACTTGTCCCGAGTCTGATACTGTTTACCGGAGTCGCCCCAAACTTGGGACTGCAAACCGGACCCCTTCCGATTCTGGTACTGGAACTATGTTGACTAAGGGTCGGGTAATTTGCGGCTCTATCGGAAAAAAGATTCCTATTGGACTAGGTTCGGGAATAATTGTTTGCTCAACAGTTTGAGATAACTAGCTGCTGTTTGCCACGATCGTTCTCCACTCTCGTACTCTACTAAATTCCGGAAGACTCAAAGCTTCCTACCCGTCTGGTGAGCCTGGTGTCTCTCTGCTCCCTCATATGTGAGCACCTCCCTTGCCCTCCTCAGCAACAAGTGCTCTCCGAGACACCGGTAAAACAGTTTTGTTCGCTTGGCCGATTATGTAATAGGAGAACCATGTTTAATTTCTCATGAATTTTTGCTAACTTTTTCTCGTAACTCTGATTAACATCCGCGAAACCTTTATCTATTTTAAACCGGCCTGAACCGGTTATTTCTCATGACAATAAATTCTATAAGAACTTTGCCACAATAATCAAGGTATCTTATACTAATTCTATCACTTTTTGCGTAATTATCGAAGTTATCAAACAATATTTTACATTTTATACAGACAGTTTCCGACAACTTCTTCATCTCTGCCATGTCAGTATCTTGCAAACAGAAAGACCTGGAGGACTTGAAACATTTTTGAAACGTGGTTGCTCCATTGAGATGAAGAACTTCGAAAAACTGGTAGAAAATTTCTACTTCTGGGGGATAACTGTACTGCTCGTGTTTAGCCAGCAGATATTACACAAATTCTCTGGGATTCTTTCCTCAACATGTCACTTCCATTACTCATTAAATGGATCAAGGGATAATTTACAACTTTAAAACTAATTATCGTCGACTTTTACTGGAAAACGTTATCGCTGAAGGTGATAAAAGTAAACTTCATAAAAAATTCGGTTTGGAATCAATTAATCATATGACTCTAGCTTCTGTCACTGAATGCTATATAGAAATTATGTCAAAATGGGTAAAGAAGTAGATAGTGTAAAAATTATAAAGTGTTATACATTGTATTAATGTTCAATCTAGAGTTTTATTGATTATTCTTAATTTCAGGTTGTGTTGAAGGCTAAAAAACTAGGACCATCGAAACTAGCTGGAATAATGTGTCCAGAAGCGACGATGATGATGAGCCACAAATTGTACAAGAATTGATTGATCAAACAAAAGTCAAAGAGTATCTTGACACTCTCAAAAAATATTTGTATCAAGCCAAAATGTCTGGGAAATTACAACTGCGATTACCTACAATTGAGAATGCGATCTCAGAGCGTAGAATTGCTAAGCGAGTTCAGTCAAAAATTACTAATTATTTTGCAAAATAATTAAAAAAATTATTACCTTGCGTGATGAACCTCTGGTGGGCGATTCACTTTCATATTGTGCCCGTGCTTTTTTACTGAATTGGCAAACGCGATTCCACATGTCACACCATGGGGAACACGCCATGCTTTCTGTCGGCATCATTTTGGCTGACAACACAGCGCGTCTTCAAAGATATATTGCCACAAGTTGCTCCGGAGGGGCTGGAGGTTCAACCTCAATCGTCTGTGCCTAATCACCCGGGTTCTTGTATGTCACCACAACTGACTCAACTATCCCGTCAGTTCAGCAGTGCAAGCACATAGTGCAGAAATGAGTGGGCGGATTTCCAGAACTCCAGCAGAATTCAACATGCACTTAGTGCCTGGCTTGTATGCATGAAATGCTATTGAGAGGGACAAGTTTGCCACTCATCTCACGTTGACAACGCATGGATTAAAAGCCATATTTTTAGTAGTCGCAGATTTCCCAAATTTTGCACGTTGGTTATGTCATAATAATATTTTCTTTTTTCTTTTTTCTTTGATGAAACAAATATGCCATCGGAATCCAAAACTATATTGTCTTTAAAGTGCTAATTGTGTTGACTGCAATTGAGTTTGAACTAGAACATGCTGATTGGATTTCAACAAACATTTTGCTAACATGACGCGATACAAACTTTGGATACAGCATTGACTAATGCGTGCACTGCAGATAACCTGGACCAGGGAATATTAACTTCACAGTAATAGTGGCAACTTATGTAGTATTTGTCGACGATTGATCATTATGTGATCGCATAGTCACTTTAGCACTCTATATATTATTTCATGAATGGAGACGACACCATTCATGTGTTCATAATTTTTTTCAAAAATTTGACAAATCTGCATTAAAATATACATTTTGAAAAATATAAACGTTTGGAAACTCATCGTTAGTTTGGTGTAGCAGACATACATAACTAAATTCTAAGAAAATCCATCAACATTTAGCAGAGCCAGAACTGTTGGAATATTGTGAGGCGGAAGTCCAGTTGGTCTGGGACGCATGAGTTTTTTGTAAACAATAACGTTAATTAAAATAATGTTAGTTAGTAAACAAAGCAATTTAAATTGAGTTTGAATTTTTTTATTTTAGAAATTTTGTCGTTTAGAGTTTTGTCAGAATTTTTGGTCAGTCGTCGCTAAAATAGATAGAGTTGAATTGGAGAACGCTCCAATTCAAAAGCTAGTTTGTTTAGTTGATTTTTTAACTCTAACTTAGTTTTTTTTATTAAAGTTTGTTTGAGTTTTTTAAATTGTTTTACTTTAAAAAAGTAAAGTTTTTTAAAGGAATGATCGTAAGTGTGTGGTTTAGCTGTAACAGGCAAGCTAAACCGTCACAATACGGATTTTAAAGAAACCTGAGATGGAAAGTCTTAAATCAAGGGAGAAAATGTAACTTTAAATGACTAAATTTTTGTTATTGTTTTGTTCGTATCCAAAGTGAAGACAAAGGGACCTGTATTGGGATGTTATTTATACGCAGGAACAGAGAATAAGACTTGATGTAGATTCAGTAACGGAAACTACACGAACAATTTTCTTACTAGGAAAAGATTCAGGAACAGTGATCAGGAACAGTGATCAGTAGTGATGACAGAAAAAGTGGTCAGGAACAGTGATTAGTAGTGATCACAGGAACAGTGGTCAGGAACAGGTCAGAGACAGTGATTAATAGTTGATAACAGGAACAAATGGTTGACAGAGAACAGGAACAGAATTGACTCAGAAATGAACAGAAACTGAATTGACAAGAACACAGGAATGAACAGAAACAGAGTGACAGGAACAATTGATAGGATCAGGAACGGATGAATTGATGGAAGGATTATCTCGACAGTAGACCAGGAACAGGCAATAGAGTGATAACAAGGACGCACATTTTATGCGTTAAATTTAAAAATATTATTCGGCATTTACGAAAAAAATTATGCGATATTATGCATGGTGATTTAAAAGCTTATATTGATCTTCTGATGCACATCAATACCTTCAAAAGAATTTATGTGCGGATATATGAGCACCACGGACGTTCCTTCATGAAAATTAAGTTGATTTAGAGCCATGATTTTTAAAAATTTAGTATCCTCGAAAGAGAAACGCACCCAGATATTGCTAGATTTAGCAAAATTTTTGAAATAAAATTGGTTAAATGTGTGCGATAAATAAAAATCGTCAAATTATTTGTATTCGAACAACAATGTGAGCTTGTACAAAATGTACTAAAAGCTGTAAAAGTGCGACGCAAAATAAATTATGCGTTTACATTGAGATTATGCGTTATTATGCGAATTAACATTGCGTTAATCGGCTCCATTTTCATAAATCGTGAAGATCCTAAGTATCACTAATTAGTGTTGCTTCGTTGCGATTATGCAAATACATAGAAACAACGTCCTTGGTGATAATGTTACTTGAGAAGAATTAGAACTGTTAATAATTTGACTACAATTGAAAATGTAGCAAAGAAGTGTAATTAAAATCAAGAGATCGAAAATGCAAATGACCTTCCTCGTTGACATCTAATCGAGCACTGATTTAATTGAAAGACAAATGAGCGCTTTTGAGATGCATAAAGAATACTTATAAAATAATAAATACAGCTATTTAAGACAGAAATCTTGAATTTTTCGGTAAAAATGAAGTTGTTCTAGCAGGATTGTTGTTATAGCTGATCTTGTTATATCCAAAAAGTTTCACAATAGAAGCCGTGAAAGAGGAAACAAGATGCAATATTTATATTGCTATAATAGAAAGTTGTGGACGAAATTACTAATAATGAGCTTTGACTGTACTATATAGCTATTCGAAATCGAACTTTAAATCGGAACTTTTCAGTTACAAGTGTGTTGTTACAGAGTGGATTATCTTTAGTGTCCCGATTGCCGAAGAAGTGGTAAGGGATATGCTCATTCTTCCACTTTTATGTGTTGAGTCAGAAAGAAGTAGCCTCTGAGATTTTCACTCTTCTCCATGAAATCCCATTCCCAGAAAAGAACGATTGCATGGCGTGTGTTCGCTTATGAGCAGAGGGTGTATACTTATCTACTTCTTTTGGGGCATTGCACCTACATATCTGTAACTTCGTATCTTTCCGATTCATGTAATTTGAGGATGAATGGAATGCCCTTATAAAAAAGTATTTTAAGTAATTTTTGTTTTTAGGCATTGGGAAGTACTTTCGAAAGTATTTTAGGATGTTAAGTAATTAAACAGTATTTTGTCAAGTAATTTGATGTATTAATCATTTTTCGGAAACAATTTCCGCCATATTCGCTCTAACTTTGCCCAATGAGTCAAAATGATAACCTGAAGAGAGTAAAAGTTCACAATTATGTTCAAAGAAGTATATTTAAAATTAAATTATACGTCCATTAAATTTTGGGTCAGGCGAATTCCGAGGGACCGAAATAGAATCGAAATAAATTGTCCAGTCAAAGCCCAAAGATTTAAGCCGAACCTTCAGTTACAACAAACGCTTTTTCGCAGTCCCAATTACATTAGACACATGCTTTTAAGACGGCTAACACGAGCTCCAAATAATTGTATACTTTCTGGAGAAACTTAAATTTTTTTTCAGCGGTAATGCTCTTAATAATAGTACGCACTGTACTTTTAGTAACAGCGAGTATTGAGAGTGTGATATTGAGTAATGGAGAGATTGGATTAATTAGAGAATTAATCCTCTACAGCTGAGTCCAAGTTCGAGGAGAAAACCAAAAAGGATTCCAAATTTTTCAGTATTTATTGAATCTTGACTGGCTGTATGTATTGGAGCCGCGATAAAGTGTTCCAATTAATTAATCCTTAACCAATAAATCAAACCATTCGATTTTAAAGCTCCAAATTACCATACAACCGGGTTAATAGGTTTCAATTAAGTGATTTAATTCAAAAATTTGTAAATACTTACCAAAAATAATGAAGTATTGCTAATTATTTTATACTTTTTTATCAGTATTTCATCAATTTTTGTAACACGATGTAAGTAAAAATTTAAGTAAAACGATGTTTATAGAAAGTATATATCCGCTCTCTGCTTATGACTAATGTTTCAGTCATGCACTTCACATGTTATCCAAACTAAAAGGGGTTACTTGAGATTCTATGCGGAGACTACCTTGAACGAAAATCAACGGGGCGAAAACGATAATCCAAATCCAAATTATTTAAAATTTGAATTATGATTCTGCACTACAGAATACTTCCCTCAAGTTAGTTACCGAAAAGAATCTCACGTAACCCCATTGAGTTTGAATAACATGTGAAACCATAGTCATAAGCGGATAGACTCTGTGCGACCGTTTTTTTCTAGGAATGAAATTAGAAAGAAAAGAGTAAGGGTCTGGCGTAGCCAAGCTGAAATACTCCGAGGCTTCACGCCATTTAACTACAACATATGAAAGTGGAAGAATGAGTATAGCCCTTATGTCTTCCTCGGCTATCGGGACACTGAAGATAACCCACCTTGTATAACTTACATAAGTACGAAATGAATCAAACAACAAAGCAGGATTGGTTAACATTAACATTACTGTACTACAACCAAAGCTCAGCGGTTTGGGCTCCTGGCTCTGGACTCGGGCTCTTGCCCACTCGGGTTCTTGCCCACTCGGGCTCTTGGATGAATAACACAAAACCAAAAGGCTTTAATGGTGAGGAGTAGTGGGAGCATTCTTAGTTGGCTGAAAGGATGATTTTTAAATAAGAGTCCGAGCCCGAGAATACCTGATGGGAAATTTTCAAAAGAGCAGAACCAAAGAGAGAATTTACAAAAGAGCTTGAGCAAGAGCAAAGCCCAAAGGAAATTTTCAAATGAGCCCGAGCAAGAGCAGAGCTCAAGAGAGAATTTTCAAAAGAGCCGGAGCAAGAGCAGAGCTCAAGAGAGAATTTTCAATAGAGCAGAGCTCAAAGGGAAATGTCGAAAAATCCCGAGGCCGAGCAGAGCCCAGGAGAAAATTTTGAAAGAGCCCGAGTCTGAGCAGAGTCTAAAAGAGAATTTCCAAAGGGCATGAGCACAAACGATAGTCAAAGACGTTTGTTTGCGCAATACACACTGTATGCGGATTAGATATTTTTATGCTTAGTAGGCATTGTACATGCGCAGTGGAGGTTTTTATGCACAGTACACATTGTAAATTCGCAATGTACACTTTTATATTCAGTAAATATTTTACATGCTCAGTAAATATTGATCATTCGCGGTGAACGTTGCTAATGCGCATTGCACGTGGGCAGTGGAGGTTTTTATGGCCACAGGACGTTTGTATACGTAGTGCGTATTGAACATACTTGGTGGACGTTTACATGACGAGTGTGTAATGTACTTGCGTGATGGACTCATACAATGAAGATATTTAAAAGGGCCCAAGAAGAAATTTTCAAAAGAACCCGAGCAGAGCCCAAGGAAGATGTTGAAAAGAGCCCGAGCCCAAGCATAGCCCAAGACAAAATTCTCGAAAGAGCCCGATCAGATCCCAAAGGATAATTTTTAAAAGAGCCCGAGCCTGAACAGATCTCAAGGAAGGATATTGAAAAGAGCCTGAGCCCGAACAGAGCCCAGGGAGAATTTTTCAAAAGAGGCCAATCCCGACCAATGACCAAGGCTGTTTTAGAAAGAACTCGTGCCCGTGCAGAGCCCAAGCGAGTAATTTCAAAGAGCCAGAGCCCGTAATCAAACACCGAGCTTTGAATACTACTATTATTATTGGTTTGATTTATTTAGCAAGTTTCTTGTTTCTTTCCACATTTCGTTTGTTTCTGTTTAACGATATTAATTAGCGATTCAGAAGAACTTAACAAAAAAAATTTCTCATTTTACTACACGGTCAAGGTATTACTGCTGAAATAACTCAAATATACTTATGGAGGGCGGACGAGGTGAGGGTTTGTTAAGCACACATTGACCTTCCTGTTTAGTATCCATTGGTGTTGGGTTTCAAAAGTTAATTGTTACCATTNTTAGTATCCATTGGTGTTGGGTTTCAAAAGTTAATTGTTACCATTGTATTGTATTTACATCAACAATGGATATCCGGATTAAGCTTGCGGGTGCTGCTGGTGATACCCGTTAAGTAAAGTTTTGTCGTTGTGCTCCCCCAGTGTATCTGATGCCTGAGCACCTAATTGGGACAGTACATTGGCAAACTATGCTTAGCAGGTACCATCAGTAATCGCTCCCTTAATCCTACCGTAATGAATCACAAGTTGAATTTTAGATGCTACGGCACCTGTCCAGTAAGGTATGAAGTATAGTAACTCCATCACATTCTTTCTCCTGTTGGCCATGGCTGTCCGACGAAGAAAATGAGTCCCATCTGAAACTGGAAGGCTCCGGGTCCTGTTTCCAGTGGCAATTGGTCATCTATTTTCTGGGAAAGTCTCAACGAGAGCACCATCTTCCCCCATATTTGGTAAGTGAATGTTACACCATAGTTAGTTACTACTGAAATAACCTAGGCTTTAAAAAGGTAAAACACGTGAAACAGAATTCATGCATAATATGTTATTATGACTCATGATTAATCAAGATACGCGATATAACAACCCTGAGTTGTAAATTTCCTTGACCAGTAGGAATTATGACGGTACGGATGACGTCCTGATTCGTCATGTTTCAAAGCTGAAATTCTGACGTCCTGGAAGTCATGCATGACGTCCCGGAAGTCATGTATGACGTCCCGGAACGTTGATTTTGAAAATCAAAGAAAATTTGACGTCCCGGGATGTCATAAATAAGTGCCGTCCGAAAGGTAAAATTTTCACGAGAAAAAAAAATTGTACGTCTTTCGCCAACTAACTATTAGATTGGGTTTTTTTACTGGATTCTCTACAACATTATCTACAAAACCTAGTTGGCATCAGACTTGCAACCTCTTCGGTTCTGAGATATAGGTCATTGAACCTTGACTTTCTATTACTATAAAACCAATGGGACACATCCACTATATTTATATACAGTCTCTTTGGAAAACAACTTTGAAATAAAAATTTAACATTTACTTCACAACTTATTGCAAAAATAAAAATGGGACGTCATGTATGACGTCTCGTGTTGTCATAGATGACGTTCGCACATAGGCAACACTGCATTCAATGCTAAAGTGTTGTGAGTAACTTCATTTGGTAAACGAACATTAACGATTAGTTTTTTGTTAATGTTAATAATATAACAATAATATTTAATTTTAAGATCTAAATGTTTTGTTTTTTAATTATTCTTATTACTTCTTAACACTGCATTAGCCATTAGTGTGCAAATATTCTAATTTTGAATTATTTTTCCGACATAGTATCCTTAATGTCGACAGTATTTGTGAAAAAAGCAGTTGCTCCAATTTCGATGAAATTTTTCACACATGTAGTACTTGATAATTAATTAGACTCGTATTTTTTTATTTTGCCAAAATCTACGATTTCCCCCAAGTATGGCTTGTTAAGCCGCCATTTTGGCTAAACTTGGGGTCTGTTTTTCTCTGAGGAAAGTTCACACATGAGTCGGATTTTTTGCGTTAGACTCAATATTACAATCATCTGAAGTGTTTTTTGAAATATCCCGACTTCAATTGGAAAATTCGCCGCTAGGTGTGCCACAATCGAAGAAGAAATAGTAGCCACTGTGTACTTAAAAAGTTTGACCTTTGACCCATTGTCATCTGTGCCCCAAGTGATTTTGCACTCTGAAATTTTAACTGGGATTTTAGCATTAGTATTCTGAGTCATGTTAATTCAAGTATATTTTGGCAACAATATTTAGATTAGATTCGTGCGCACCTAGTGGGAAATATTCTAAAAGTAAAGTTGGGGTATTACAAGAAACACCTCGGAAGATTGTCTTACTGAGTGTAATGCAAAAAACCCGACCCTTCTACATCTCTTCTTGACTGAGAAAAATAGACCTCAATTTTCACTAAAATGGCGACTTCGTATGACGAAATCAACGTGAAAGAATGTTTAAAAAAAATTTAAATGTTGCTTCACTATCATATCATCAACGAGTACCTTTAAATATAATTTGAACAGATTACGTGCTTAAGCTCTCCGCGCCGAACCGAAAAAATACTGTGGACAATAATATTCCCTCAGGCTATTTGATTTTCGCCCTTGCAGTTATCGGATACAAGATTTTAGCGGATTCTAATAAAAAAATGAAGCGACAAAATCTGCGGACAAAATGTGGAAATTTATGAAAGTGTGCAACTAATTGCACACCCGACCCCTACCCCAGTTTTCTTCTTAATTTCGATTAGTGTGCAACTATTTGCACACCTACGACAGAGATGGTCCCTCCATCATTCTGTCTGAGGAAGGGTTATGCCGGGTGTTAGGTAAATGTATGGGTAAGGTAATGCCCGAATTTATGTAATTCGCTGGATAGGGTAATGTCGGGGTAGGGTAATGCTCGGGTAGGATAATGTTCAGGTTCAGGTAATTCCATGGATAGGGTAATGTCGGGTTAGGGTAANAATGCAGGAGTAGGGTAATGTTGGGATAGAGTAATCTCAGGAGAAGGGGAGTAATGTTGGGGTAGGGTAATGCCAGAGGGAAGGTAATGTCCGGAGGAAGGGGGGAGCTAATGTTGTGGTAGGGTAATGTCAGGATAGGCGGTAGGGTAATGTCCGGAGGGGGGTATTATTGGGGTAGGGTAATGCTTGAGGTGCGATGTGCCAATTATAGAGTTCGGTATTTTGTAATCAGTTTTTATTAGTAGCATGCACATAGTGTTAGTACGTTCCCTTATCATTAGAAGTGCATATTTCGTAGAATTTATGTAATTGTATAAGGTCTCTTGCACGTGCACTTCCCTAGTGTCAACTATTTTAATGGAATTCATGTAGAAATGAGATTGTTCCATATTCGTCCTTCATTCGTGTTACTACCCAATTTTTACCAAATTAAATTACTATACTTGATGAGTTGCTGCTTATTTAATCTTTTGAAATGTGAATTGGCAACCACTTGGCGGGATTGGCGGGTGTGCAAACTATTGCACAAACCGGAAGGAATGCACATATTTACACAAGTACAGATAACGCAGGTTTGAGACGTCATCTGCACCGTTCAGATCCTTACTTATTGACACTTGCAACGCTACATTTGTACACATGATATGAAATACTGGGGTCATAGGTGAAGTGACTCACAAGTGAGAAGAATGTTCAAATATTTTTGTCTATGCGATTCGAGTTAAAAATAATTTTAGGAAAAATTATAAAATGCGGCTAAGTGGGNATTCGAGTTAAAAATAATTTTAGGAAAAATTATAAAATGCGGCTAAGTGGGTAGCGGGTAACGAAACCGCAAGCAACATTGCTGCGGCTACCCTCGGATACTCGCTAAAGCGTGTACCCTCAGGACCACTACGGGAAAGAAATCTTTTCTGTATCGTGGCAAACAACTCCCAACAATTCAATGTCAGCATTCGGCTTCTAAAATGNAGGTGAAGTGACTCACAAGTGAGAAGAATGTTCAAATATTTTTGTCTATGCGATTCGAGTTAAAAATAATTTTAGGAAAAATTATAAAATGCGGCTAAGTGGGTAGCGGGTAACGAAACCGCAAGCAACATTGCTGCGGCTACCCTCGGATACTCGCTAAAGCGTGTACCCTCAGCACCACTACGGGAAAGAAATCTTTTGTGTATCGTGGCAAACAACTCCCAACAATTCAATGTCAGCATTCGGCTTCTAAAATGGTCGAAGCTTTCGTATTATTTAATCATCGGTTTAATATTGCCATTAGAAAAACTATTGCGCATTTGTGAAAAAAAAAAATTAAAAAACTGATTTTTGAACAGTTGTGAGGTTGAAAATGTACATTTGTAAACGTCAGATATGTATTGCATTCGAATCATGTCATAATAATAATGAATGACGTTTAGAAAGAAAAGCAGCCAGGCAATGAGGCTTTAGGCTTTCATATCAATTACTCAACTCTGATATAATATTAATATTTGGAGTTATTAATGAAAGGAATGTTCAAACGTCAGCAAGATTTGTAAATACATCATGTAAATTTCCTGTTCTTTGTAGATTGTGTGGTGGGTGACTAGACTTAAGTACTAGTTTAGTTGGTTAAACTAAATTATTCATTCACGAATGAATAATTTTTGCATAAGGATTTTTAGTTACAACAAGTGCGTCCTCCATTCTACTTCCTTGCTCCGTTTGCTCAATCTCAACACTAAAACCAATAGTAATTCCCCAAAGTTTACTACTACTGCTACTCATTTAGTACCTAAGGTTTCTCTTGTTAACTATTGAACTGACAGTTCTAAAAAATTTTGTCACAAATATTACATCTCAGAGAATGTGTTGTGAAATAGACATAATGAGTATAGAATAAATCCCTCTCTAGCATCCGGACAAAATCAGAAATGGACATCCAATCACGAAATTTAGTTAGAAATTTTCTGTTGAACGGTTTCGTGAATTAGTTCAAGTTCTACTATCTTTCTCTGTGGGTCATAAAATGTGTGACCGTTGGGATTCTGTTTCGAATTACAGCACTCATGTGGAACTTTTTGTGTCTTCCTGTGAAAGCAGTGAATGGGAAGNGGACAAAATCAGAAATGGACATCCAATCACGAAATTTAGTTAGAAATTTTCTGTTGAACGGTTTCGTGAATTAATTCAAGTTCTACTATCTTTCTCTGTGGGTCATAAAATGTGTGACCATTGGGATTCTGTTTCGAATTACAGCACTCATGTGGAACTTTTTGTGTCTTCCTGTGAAAGCAGTGAATGGGAAGNTTGGGATTCTGTTTCGAATTACAGCACTCATGTGGAACTTTTTGTGTCTTCCTGTGAAAGCAGTGAATGGGAAGATGATGATTATTCCTTCCAGAAGTAATTTCTTCATTTCAATTGACTCTCCCATTCTAACATTATACTAACAACTCAATGACTAAACTTATTTATCAATTCTATTTTTTGAACCACTTGACAATTTCTTTACAGTTGTTTTGCAATGTCTGGTTCAGCTACGGATGTTGTACTTGGAACAACACCGAAATTGGGCCGAAGGTCAATGGCGTTAGCAGACATTGATCCAAAATACGTATCTCAGGTAAGAGATGATAAGTGGAATAAATTCAACATTTTAAATTTTGATATAAATTCAAAAAATATGAAAATGCTTTTTATTTTTGTTTTTCTAGAGTGGAATATGGGAGGCATCTGAGGTTGAGACTTCAAGAGGTAGCATACGGATTCAACATCTGACAGCAGTCTCAAATGCTGTGGGCCCTCGTCCTTTGAGTACGTCGAGCGGAAGTGGATTTCAAGGACATTATGTAGGAAACGTTTGTCCTGGGATTGCCACTTCACGCTTCCCAAAATTAGAAGAATGTGCTCATTTTCATTATGATATTGTTGAATTACCACATCTGAAGGTAAATCGTTTTGATGTAAAGGGTATTAAGTAAACTATATTTTAGGATATTTTTNTTGAATTACCACATCTGAAGGTAAATCGTTTTGATGTAAAGGGTATTAAGTAAACTATATTTTAGGATATTTTAAATTATAAAAATTTTCAAATTTTCAAATTTTCAATGACATGAGTAGGGAAACATAAGGTTTTTGACTTTGTTTTTTTGTCGATGATTTTAGTTTGCTCTGCGTGAAGATCAAGTTCAAAGATGTCTTACGACTTCCTGTATTACNTTGAATTACCACATCTGAAGGTAAATCGTTTTGATGTAAAGGGTATTAAGTAAACTATATTTTAGGATATTTTTAAATTATAAAAATTTTCAAATTTTCAAATTTTCAAATTTTCAATGACATGAGTAGGGAAACATAAGGTTTTTGACTTTGTTTTTTTTGTCGATGATTTTAGTTTGCTCTGCGTGAAGATCAAGTTCAAAGATGTCTTACGACTTCCTGTATTACTGGAAACAGTGATGAACATGTCGGAGGAAGGGACAAAGACAAGCAATCTAATTTTTCAATTGAGGTAAGTGTGTAAAGTTCATTATAAACCTTGTTAATAGAAAGTCGGACAGGGAATTAAAGTAAAAGTAGTTGGAGGACTTAATTTTATAAGAAAATTATTCTAACTTGTTTTTTTACTTTTTGGAAGGAAGATACATAGTTACTATGAGTCTAGATTTGGTATAGAGTTGCGCGGTGATTTGATTACTACAAAACACATGAATGATACATGAGTTATTTAAAATAATTGAGAAGACTCGTTTTTTTCTTCTTCTTCTTTTACATTGAGAGTCAATGAGACTTTT
Source organism: Holacanthella duospinosa (assembly GCA_002738285.1). Taxonomy (NCBI): domain Eukaryota; kingdom Metazoa; phylum Arthropoda; class Collembola; order Poduromorpha; family Neanuridae; genus Holacanthella; species Holacanthella duospinosa. The sequence goes on from NIPM01000704.1 coordinate 25,109, forward strand.
CTTATTTGCATACGCAGAACTTGAGCAATTAAATTTAATCTAAACTTTCATAAATGGAAATTAATAGTGTGTCGAGGTGAGAAGCACTCGAACAGCTAGCTATGTATACAGAATTTTATGCTTTCTCTTGTTAAAACTTTTATAATAATAATTATTATATAGGTAGTTATTTTCTATTCCCTATGAGCTACACGTTAATAAGTTAATATTCGTAGTTTAGCTAATAATGTCTAGGAGAAGACTATTCTATTGGTTGAGGTTATTGTTTGACAGGTGAAAATCTGTAGGTGTGTACATGTCCATAACCTTAAATTCGCCATATGCCTCTGGGCCAAAGTCTTGTTGTCTGATGAGTGAATTTCTGTCTCTCAGACTCTCTGACTATATAGTAATTTTGATTTTGTTAGTACAATACCAGTAAATTTCTGAATAAGTGAACAGTTTAGCATTTTTATTATGGAACTTTTAGCATGCGGATTATCTTATTGTTAAGGAGTCATATCAAAAAGAGTTTTATTTCTCATAAGAAAAGAAAGTAACTATTGCTATACTTGTAGCATGGTTTATTTGTGGTTTTGTTTTTTCAATATTCAACCAAAAGTTGCTTAGAAATCAGTACAAATTTCAAAGGGGTATGCTAGTTGTTTAGTGAACAATTATTGTCATTTTTTAATATTAAAGTGGACGTTCTTGTTCTTTTTTTTTTTTTTTTTTGCAATATTGTGTGACACTGAAGAAATTTTTTGCGTCATTCTTTGAAAATAGTGAGAGGTAGATTATCAATTATATGATAAAATCTTACAGGTCGTGAGTGGTGGACAATGCTGGATTATTCGTCGGACGATATTGAATCTTATAAAACTCGATGAACAACTTCATCGGTGTGTCTGGGACAGGAATTTTTCTATTCTTGAAAATTTGGACAGTGCATTGAGAGAGCCAGAAGAGGTGAGAACATTTTTTTNGGACAGGAATTTTTCTATTCTTGAAAATTTGGACAGTGCATTGAGAGAGCCAGAAGAGGTGAGAACATTTTTTTTAGTCTTTACAGTTTCTTTGAATTGAAATTAAAACATCATTTTTTGAAACTTTTTTTTTTAGAATGAANTTTTTTTAGTCTTTACAGTTTCTTTGAATTGAAATTAAAACATCATTTTTTGAAACTTTTTTTTTTAGAATGAATCCAGTCATGTCATACACCAATATTTAGAACGTCTTACAAGTCTTCCAACCAATCAAATCACTTGTGGCAGTGTGCTTAGTTGGTTAGAGGTAATTTATTATTTTGTCTTTTATCGTTTATCCTGTTGTAAAATATAATCAAAGACTAACTTTTGACATGTGACTTACCTACGACCTACATCAGGCGTGAACATGATACCAAACGGAAACAATATATTATTTGCAAAAGAGTTTTCGGTACTCAATTAGTGAGTTTATTTTTCGAACTGTGAATGATAAAAATATATTTTTGATGTCACAGATTGACAATCGAGGGCGGCATATCATATCTTCAGACGATGCAGCTCTAAATACACCGGCTGTAGCCGCTGCTCTTGCTACTAGGACATATACAGCTCAAGCACAGGATGAACTATCATTTCGAGTAAGAATACACCATAGATAATATTTGTCATACTAATTATTCTTTTGATGGGTTTTAATTTATCTTAAAGGTGGGAGAAATGATCTCAGTCATTGACATGCCACCACCAGAGGAGAGTATTTGGCTCCGTGGGAAACTAACTCGTGAGTCGCATGAAATGGGAATTAATTTTGAAGTTGGATTCTTTCCGAGGGAATTTGTTGAGGTAAGTCTGCTTGGGGGTTTTCACACTACTTAATCTAAAATTCACTTTTTGTAGATAATTGGTGAAAAGGGAAAGTTTCAAAGCGGTCTCACTTCAGTGCAAACGACAAGAAAATTGACAAAGCTTTCTGTAACTTCTACCACATCATCCCCAATTCCAGACAAACCGGTGCTTCGGAAACATGGAAAAATCATATCCTTTTTCAGGTAAACCATAACGAATGAGATTTTAAGGAAAAGAAAATTTCAAAATTAGTTATAAATTTTAAAAATAAACAGGTCCATGATGTCTCGGCCGGAGAAGCGTGTTCTTCAACAAAAAGGTATTCTTCGAGAACGTGTGTTCAACTGTGACTTGGCAGAACATCTTCTTAACACAGGAACAGAAAGTAATATTTGCATTTAAATACCTTTACGCGTTATCAATATTAACATTTTTATGCATATTTTTCCTTCTATTGTATAGTTCCAATAATTCTTAAGACTTGTGCACAGTTTATTGAATTATATGGAATTTCGGATGGGATATACCGAGTTTCTGGTTCTCTACGAAATACTCAACGATTGAGGTAAGTGGTTTTAAACTTTTAGNCGGATGGGATATACCGAGTTTCTGGTTCTCTACGAAATACTCAACGATTGAGGTAAGTGGTTTTAAACTTTTAGGTAGTGAACTGAGAGTAATGAATATAATCAACGCAGTTGAAAAATAGAATTTTTAGAAGAAATTTGTCACATTTTTTTGTATAAATTTTTCTTTCAGGCGACTCTTTGATGCAGACGAGGTGCCGAATTTAGTTGAAGATGAAGGNGGATGGGATATACCGAGTTTCTGGTTCTCTACGAAATACTCAACGATTGAGGTAAGTGGTTTTAAACTTTTAGATAGTGAACTGAGAGTAATGAATATAATCAACGCAGTTGAAAAATAGAATTTTTAGAAGAAATTTGTCACATTTTTTTTGTATAAATTTTTCTTTCAGGCGACTCTTTGATGCAGACGAGGTGCCGAATTTAGTTGAAGATGAAGGNTTTTTTTGTATAAATTTTTCTTTCAGGCGACTCTTTGATGCAGACGAGGTGCCGAATTTAGTTGAAGATGAAGGTATCCGACAAGACGTCCATGCCGTTTCGTCTGTTCTAAAACAATATTTCAGAGAATTACCCAATCCACTCTGTACATACCAGTTGTATGAAAAATTTGTTCTTGCCATCAGTCCACCCTCAAACAGAGAACGATTTGATAAGATCAAGGAAGTCATCAAAGAACTACCACCACCACACTACAGGTAAAGTAGAGTTTTGTGCTAAATATAATCAACATTCTGCTAATGTGGAATTAAAATAATAAATTGTAGGACGTTGGAGTATTTGATGCTTCATTTGAGCAAGATGACCATCTATTCAGATCATACTGGCATGACAGCTCAGAACATGGCAATTGTCTGGGCACCAAATTTGATACGATGTAGGGATCTGGAGGGTGGCAGTGCAGCTGAGTTTAAGGTAAGAGGGATGGAAGCGGGACTAATTTACTTAATTGACAATGAAAAAATTATAAATCACCAGGGTGTCTCTAACCATGTCATTGTTACGGAGTTCGTGATAAGGTATGCCGAGAGATTTTTTGGAAAGGATAAGTCCCCAGTTCCATCATCTGAAAATACTGTTGAGTCGACGAATGGGAGACCAGAATCTCTCCTTTTGTCATCTTCATCATGTATGAAGTTGATGTCATTGGAAGCAGCAAAAGAGAAGTTAGGAAGGGATCGGAGTTACATAGAAGTTGGCGGTGGACCTTCCTCTCTTCCACCTATTTATCATACTGTGATCGACACGTCGAAACGAAGAACTGGTCTCAAGTCCAAAGGGCCTATGGGTGCTCCGGGTGGTTGGAAAAACTTTTTTAGTAGGAATCGAAGTTTCTCCAAGGGTCAACGGAAAACTACGGCTTCTGATATACGGGTAGTGGTAAGGAAATTGAGAAAGCGAGAATTGAAAAGCCATGGAAAAAACAAAAAATTTCTTTTTCACAGATGAACACGGCAATGAATTTAAAGGATGGGACGGTGCCTGGGTTTGGAAATAAACTTCGCCCTGTGCGGAGTGAAGAGTCACTAACATCATCACCTTATGATACTCCTACAGGAGGCTATGGGTGTGGTACTTTGGAGAATACACTAGAAGTGGACGAATCGGAAGAGGCCGAGGAAAGACAACACTCGACATCTAGTCCAGCCTCTCCTGTCTCTGATGCATACAGTTTAACTTTNCGAATCGGAAGAGGCCGAGGAAAGACAACACTCGACATCTAGTCCAGCCTCTCCTGTCTCTGATGCATACAGTTTAACTTTTCATACTGTTGGAGAGTCATTGACAGGGTCAACTAACCATCAGCAGCAATATTTAGACAATACAAAAACACATAACAGGTACTAACTTACATAACAAGTAGTGACCACTTACTAATCATTATTTATGAGGATTTTGACATTATTTCTTATTGTAAAAATTATTATTGGATTATTGTCAATATGCTGGATTGTTTTGTCTGGTATTCTTCAGGTCCATTTCCCATGACTCCTACTTTGAGAAGAGTATGAAGAGACTTGGAGTAATCCCAAAAGAAATTTTAGAAGAAGAGTCTTCTGTTCGTAATTCACGGTTGTCACTGGAGATTAGTAGTCCAGAAGACGAGAGTCCAGAGAAAGAAAGATCTTCTGGGATCTATGGAGACTCTGAGTCAAGCTCATCAGTAGCCACGAAGAATCGATCGAGTTTTAGCAGTCTGTTTATACCTCTTCCCCTCCCCTCACTCCGTCCCTCTCATCTCCCAATCACACTGGGTGGAATTTCCTCTACCACTGACGACTCTCCTAGAGAAATTCAATCAGTACAAGTACATATAGAGAGATTTACTCATTCCATCCCTAATTCTCCAGTTCTCCGACCCAAGCCGAAACCTCGACTCAGCAAGCTCCGAGACTGTCAAGTCCAGACTTCCCTTACAGCAGTAAACGACGTAGGAGTATCTACAGTGGATGAGGGTCATTTCCTCTTTAGCCTCAGTCAACCAGTAGACAGAGTATTAATGGTTCACAAACAAATTATTTCAGAATTAGATGTCTATCAGTATCCCACTTTCAATGGAACGGAGAAAGAAGAGATTACTCAGTCGGCGGAGTATGAGATCGATCGGAACTCGAGTATTGACGAAAGTTCAACGGATACAACACCCAGAGGAGAACCGTATGGAGTTACCAATATTTTATATTCCCCACTTGTCAATGAGATCTCGACCCCACCTGAACCCAGCTCCTCATCTGATGATGAACCCTGTACTGTTGAAATGTCCAGTGCAGGAACGGACAAGTCACATTCTGTACTACTTGTATGTCCATCACGAATATCTACTAAACTAAACACTAATGACGAATCCCTCCAACCACAGTACGAAAATTTAATACCAATTCCTCGAAATCACAAATATGATGACATTATTCTATCAACACAAACTCCAATAACTCAAATATTTTCTAGTGTTTCAAAAAATGAGGCTGATGGAGAGCATGGAAATAACTATCATTCCCCTACTCCTCTGACTAGTGATTCTGAGTTGGGAGAAAATCGGCATGAAGAGATGCATGTGCAACATTATGAGAATTTGGAGTGTCTAAGGGAATTCATTCAGGGGAAATTATTTCCTGATTCTCAAGCTTCTAGTAGTATCGACAATTTCTCTCTGTCCAACATATATGAGGATCTACCAGCAACGTCTAGCGAAACAAAACAAAGTTTTGAAGACGTTGATTTACATCAGAGGCATTCTAACAGTTTTACTGAACAACCTGTGGATGAATTTACGACTTATGTGAGCGGAAGTGTCAATTTTAACAGTCGAACTGTTAACAATGAACTTGATATAAAAAATTTTTACCACAGAGAGATAATCCAAGTGAGAGATAAATGGGAAGTAGGTGAAAGTTCTACAGAAGTGGAGATAGAAGGTACAAATTCAAGAGAACATTGTAATCAGAATATATCGAGGAGTAATATATGGGGAGAAGAAGAGTCTATTGGTGAATCTGTAAATATCACATGGTTAGAAATCAAGGATTCAATCCCACCTGACTCACCAGAAGATGACTCTGTACCTACATCNGAAGTAGGTGAAAGTTCTACAGAAGTGGAGATAGAAGGTACAAATTCAAGAGAACATTGTAATCAGAATATATTGAGGAGTAATATATGGGGAGAAGAAGAGTCTATTGGTGAATCCGTAAATATCACATGGTTAGAAATCAAGGATTCAATCCCACCTGACTCACCAGAAGATGACTCTGTACCTACATCTTCTCTAACGGAGGAGAGTGAAGAGATACGACACNCTTCTCTAACGGAGGAGAGTGAAGAGATACGACACATTGACAGTCCACTTGTCGTCGATAATCCACTCTATGCTTTCCAATCCATGGATATTGACACAGAATACATGAGTGAGGAAGTAAAGAAAATGAGTCAAGATTACAAAAATGAATACAATCGGAAGAAATTAGTGAGTCGATGTAACAGTGCACCTTTGACAGATGAAGATTTTTCTCTAACTCTTCAGAGGCCTGGTGAAATTGGAATTGGGAATAAAGACTCGTCGCTGGAATTGAATTCGTTAGAAAAGGAAAGAAATAAGAATAGGAAAATATCAAGAACTTCATCAGCTATGGTTCATGAGGAACAGAAGAGTCTCTTGTCTAAACGTCTCTCTGAACCTTCACTCAATATGGGAAAGTCTGAAGATAACAAAGGTTCATGGAAGCAAGTGGATGCAAAGAGACTCAGTCATCGGAAACAAAGTGTAAAGGAACTCCTCACAAAATTTGAAGGGACGACGAGTCAAGAGTCAATTTCTCCTGCTCAGTCACCCACACGGGCATGCGGAGTTAATAATAATAATAATAATAATAATAATAACGATACGAGTGTCCCTACCACCAACTCCAATTCCATTGGTTCTGGTGGACTCTCAAAACTCAGTTTTAAATCTACAAGTGAGAGCACAGAAGTGAGTTCATGTCTACGTGATCGAAACAACAGTCGTCATCAACATCATCGTTTCTCTATGGGAGATATACTCATGAGCCAATCTCTCAATTCATCATCTGAAGAAAATTCTACTAAAGAGTCTAGTTTGACAATGACAAGGTCTGACACTTTCCCGGAGTTACGAAATGAATCTACCAAGGAAAATGAGTCAGGTAGACTCGACTACTCTGACAAACGAAGTATAAGTGAGTAAAATTAAAAACTTCCGTATTTATATAGATATTTTTTTATTTCCTCAATGTAATGCTGCAAGTCGTAGTAGTGATGAAGGAAATTTAAAAGTTTCACATTCACCCAATTGGAATTGAGTATTTAAATTTTTCTTGAATTTTATTGGATCAATTCAAATTTTAATAAGAATTATTAATCATAGGACACGGNGAGTATTTAAATTTTTCTTGAATTTTATTGGATCAATTCAAATTTTAATAAGAATTATTAATCATAGGACACGCTGTATATTCCTATAGGAAACATTTTCTGAATAACCTCACTCAACCTCAACCTAATTCTAAAAGATCTTAGGCTAATTGTGGATCATATAATCCTAAATAATCTTTACTGTTAGCGTGAGGCAATGGCTAAGAGGTAATACAGTAGGAGTCTACTAATAGCTTGCGTGGATTTTCGTGAGATTGTGTNGAGTATTTAAATTTTTCTTGAATTTTATTGGATCAATTCAAATTTTAATAAGAATTATTAATCATAGGACACGGTGTATATTCCTATAGGAAACATTTTCTGAATAACCTCACTCAACCTCAACCTAATTCTAAAAGATCTTAGGCTAATTGTGGATCATATAATCTTAAATAATCTTTACTGTTCGCGTGAGGCAATGGCTAAGAGGTAATACAGTAGGAGTCTACTAATAGCTTGCGTGGATTTTCGTGAGATTGTGTAAGGTTCCTCTTTTACACAATTTCAATCAAGTGGGATGGGCTTAGTGACTCTAACCAATGAGAGAGGATACAATTTCCTAAAATCTCTCTCCGTTTTTACACAAACACACAATTTCACGTAATAGAGGAACTTTACACAATCTCATGCAAATCCACGCAAGCTATTGGTAGACCCCTAGTATGTCTCTAAACTCAAGCACTAGTCGCTACGTTTTTAATTGGCAAAAATTAGTTCTGATAAGCCAACACATATAAATTTAGAGGATTTGAATAAAAATATGTACGCAAGTCCATGGGATTGACCAATTAAAAAAACTTTTCATCCTCATTGGTCATGTCTGTTGGATTTCCAGAGCTTGTTTTGGGACAAATTGTAATAGAAACTGGTCCAATGTGACCTTGGACCAATTTCTACTATAGTGGACCTTCGCAAGGTCCACACCACGTGACAGTGTACTTCATAAGCTTTGACGTATTAGTGAAACTTTTTTTTTTAAATTATTTTCAGCAGTTCCTGATAAAATGCTCCAAGTATTTGAAGTTGCAAATACAATTGTGGATAACAACGACCCACATACGAGAGAAAGAATAGAGAAATATAAAAACAACCGTCGTCTCTTCCTTCGAGAGAAATATTCTGGAGTTGGTGGAAGTGAGTCAGAGTCCTTCCCTAGTCTATCCTCTTTCAAATCCTTATCTACAACTAGCACTGAGGCTGTGGGAACGGAGAGAGAGAGCTCATCCTCAGTGGACAGCGTCTTCACTGTACCTAGTGGATTAACTGGATGTCCATTGGTAGAGTCGCCTCGTAAGAGAGCTCTCTCTGAAGACGTATCTCACCACCTCTCTCAAAATCAATTCAAAACTTTCAAATCAGAAGGAGAAGAACCAGTTTCTTCAACACTATCGTTACCTGAGAAAAGAACCCAGAGGAGCATTAGCCAAATTGGAACAAGTCGGTTAACGAGTGAAGGGACAAAGAGCTGCTCATCGAGTAGTACCTCAAAGACTCTTGATTCTCACCACCATCCACCCCTTGGCTCTAGCTCACGACTCAATATCAAAGGAAGCCCTGTAGGCACTCGCCCTACAGAAGTCATATCAGTCACAACAACAGTCACTACTGTTGAAGTACCCACGAAGGGTCATTGGACTACAAGTCTCCGCCCTCCTCCTCATGGATTAGAAACTGGAAAAAAAATTAAGGACATTGCTGCCTTCTTCGAACGAAAACAATTTTAACATTTTAATCCCCTTTGATGAGTTTTTAAGAGCCTTTTCTTTGTAAAATTTTTATGCTCAATTCCTGAGAATTTCACAATGAGATACTAAAGTACTAGCTTCATGAAGGATTTAGAAGTTATATGATGTCAATATAAGAAATTTAAAATAGAGGTTTTGTATTTATTACTTTAAGTACTCGACGCTATTGTCTGTGTCGTGCCTTTAGAAAGTCTTTGGCCTAAAAGGATATGACTAAAAATGGGGATTTTTATGGTGAATTGATCAGAAAAGTCAGAAATCTGATTCTCCAGTCAGTTCTTACTCAATTTAAAATGTAAATTTTTATGATTACAATAGTTTTAAGCTAATTTTTATCATTATAATCTAGTTTAATTTTTAATCAAGTTTAAATCTAAAAGTAGTTCACTTACAGGCAGCTTCGGAGTTCCTGCCGATTAGAGTAGGTCTCAAATAATTGTGTCTACTTTACTCGCGTCACAAAAATCAAAATACGTCTTGAAATGGTTGTTTTATAAATTCTCCTCAGCTGAGGTTGATTCTATGCCCTCCCATTAACATTGATGCTTAGTTGACTCCAATGTCTAGGCAATAATGTTACTGCTGCCTTGGTAGATGCTACTCGCACTTTTTCAGAACATTCGCCAGTTCTTTTACCATAGATGGTTTTGTCTTTTTATATATTGTCTATTAATATTTTATATTCTTTTCTTTAGCAGAGTTTGGATTATTAAGAATCCCAAATTTCCTCAATTTTAAACCAGAAAAAGTAGAATTTTCTAAGGATTTTCCTTTTACCTATAAACTTTAGTCAACAAAACAAAATCAAAATGCTCAGCTTCGTTTCATGTTACAAGTATTAATAAATAATAATACCTAGTAACTTTCTCTAGGAAAAAAAACTTGTGTAATCTGTGAAAAATATTTATTCGAAACGTGATTGGTTTTGGTCATGAAATTCTAATAGATTTACGCAAGTTTTATATTCTGTAAACAAAATGTGTATGACAAGAGAATAGAAACATTAACAAAATTTTTGGAAGCATAATATCGAGGGATTCTGTATCATCACATTCTAATAGGAGTTCCGTTTGTTATACCGGACGAAGAAAGACTTTCCATACTCATATGTAGAAATCATAATGGCACAGGCTGGTGCAACTTTGACTATTCTTGGGACGTAGCCTTTGAAGAGCCCTCGTATTCCTTCAGTGTTGTATATCCTCATCATCAGACTCTTTGTAGTGGACATTTTCCTTCCTAATTTGGGAGAAATATTTTCTCAAATGAACAATGGCAATGATAGAACCACTCGTATACTAAATGGAAGCTTTGGTAGCGGAGAAATCTATTAACCGTCAGATCTGAAGCGACAACCGTCAAATTACAAAGATATTATCGACCGTTTGTAGTTAAGGTGTAAACCATAGGTCGCTGAAGTTCAATCTTTGACAGCTGTTATATCCACGATATAATGTTATAATATCGAGATATCCACGTACCGGAATGGCTTTTTTTGTGGGGCAAAAATTTTATCCTACGTTTGTGTTGTTGAGTCAGCTGGGCTCAAGACTCTCATACAAGNGCCTTTGAAGAGCCCTCGTATTCCTTCAGTGTTGTATATCCTCATCATCAGACTCTTTGTAGTGGACATTTTCTTTCCTAATTTGGGAGAAATATTTTCTCAAATGAGCAATGGCAATGATAGAACCACTCGTATACTAAATGGAAGCTTTGGTAGCGGAGAAATCTATTAACCGTCAGATCTGAAGCGACAACCGTCAAATTACAAAGATATCTTCGACCGTTTGTAGCTAAGGTGTAAACCATAGGTCGATGAAGTTCANCTTCGACCGTTTGTAGCTAAGGTGTAAACCATAGGTCGATGAAGTTCAATCTTTGACAGCTCTTACATCCACGATATAATGTTATAATATCGAGATATCCACGTAGGTACTAAAAAAAAGTACTACGGTATGAAACTGAGGTAAAGAGAAGTGGTACTGAACACCGATCATAGATATACCTCGCAATATTGATTTTGAAAACTTTTNAAGAGAAGTGGTACTGAACACCGATCATAGATATACCTCGCAATATTGATTTTGAAAACTTTTAGAAACAAGTTATAAGCATTAGTAATCAAGAAACCGTGCGCAGTGCCGTTTCTAGAAACCATTGTATGAACTAGTGTTGCCCCGATCATACATGGGCAAAGTGCCCTCGTGCCCTCTCGATGGGGGCGGTAGGGCAGACTTAATTCGTGAGGGCACGAGCGCAGGAGGTAAGTTCATAAGGGCATGAGGACAGATTTGGGTAGTGATGACATTAGGGCAGGCTTGGTTTGTGAGACCATGAGGTCAGGAGTGTCATTAGGATCATGAGGGCACTAGGCCAGTTAACTTGCCCGCACATAAATACTTTATTTATTTATTTATTTTATTTATATATTTCTGCGTATTTAAATTGAAACCTAGTTTAAAATGCAAACGTAATGATCCGGTTTGATTTTAATTTATTTGGAAAATAATTAAACCAGAAAGCAATTATAAACAAATTCGCTTGGNAGGGCACTAGGCCAGTTAACTTGCCCGCACATAAATACTTTATTTATTTATTTATTTTATTTATATATTTCTGTGTATTTAAATTGAAACCTAGTTTAAAATGCAAACATAATGATCCGGTTTGATTTTAATTTATTTGGAAAATAATTAAACCAGAAAGCAATTATAAACAAATTCGCTTGGTTTCTTTTTATCAAAAAATTCCAAGTTGCCAATAAAGACGGTAATAATATTTACAAATACAACATTACAATTTGAAAGTACGTTATCATTTTTTTTTGTTCTCATGTACTCTTCTTTGTCTCTGGATCTAGACACTTGTTCCGACACCAATTCCTAAATCATTCGCTTTATTAGCATCGTAATATTTCTCCTGTTTTGATTCTTACATGGGCAAAGTGCTCTCCTGCTCTCTCGATGAGGGCAGGAGGGAAAACTTATTCGTGAGGGCAGGAGGGCAGACTTGATTCGTGAGGGCATGAGAGCAGGGTTAGTTCGTGAGGGCATGAGGGCAGGGTTGGTTCGTGAGAACATGAGGATACGNGGGCATGAGGGCAGGGTTGGTTCGTGAGAACATGAGGATACGAGCGCAGTTAACATGCCCATGTATGACCCCGATGCATCGACCACCGACATTGTTATTTACTCACATAGGTTCTCCATCGGCATCGACATAAATATTTGAATCGGCAGTTAGCCGTCGCAGTTGGCGATTCAAGAAAAAGAAAATTAAATTTTTTGGAAAGTTTGTTTAAAATCCATTAAATTCAATAAAACAGCTTTTTGATTACAAAAAAATTTGCCGATTTATCAGCCAATCAATTTTCAGCTTNAGGGAAAACTTATTCGTGAGGGCAGGAGGGCAGACTTGATTCGTGAGGGCATGAGAGCAGGGTTAGTTCGTGATGGCATGAGGGCAGGGTTGGTTCGTGAGAACATGAGGATACGAGCGCAGTTAACATGCCCATGTATGACCCCGATGCATCGACCGCCGACATTGTTATTTACTCACATAGGTTCTCCATCGGCATCGACATAAATATTTGAATCGGCAGTTAGCCGTCGCAGTTGGCGATTCAAGAAACAGAAAATTAAATTTTTTGGAAAGTTTGTTTAAAACCCATTAAATTCAATAAAACAGCTTTTTGATTACAAAAAAATTTGCCGATTTATCAGCCAATCAATTTTCAGCTTNCCATTAAATTCAATAAAACAGCTTTTTGATTACAAAAAAATTTGCCGATTTATCAGCCAATCAATTTTCAGCTTCGGGGCAACACTAGTATTAAACCGTAGACGGCATGTTTTCGTGATCAAAAGACAGGCAGACACAGCTATCACAATACACTACAGGTAATAAAGCCAAATTCATTTGGTATTCTATTCAAAGCAAGACTTAAAAAATCCTATCAGGAGGAATAAAGTTCAGTGGTCTTCTAAAGATAAAACGTAGCCATTTCTGACAGTTAAAGTTCTAATACCTAGGTCGCCAAAGGGATTGATGTCTCAACATACCTCGAATTGCGAAATTAGCTTCACCCAGTTCAATTTGTCGATGAGTTTTTACAACATCGAATGGAAGTGTCACTGTTCCGGCAATCTAAAGGTTTATGAAAAAGATGAATACTTCACTAAATGTCATTGGGAATAAGTTACCGTTCCAGCAACTGCACCAGCAAAAAAGCTAAACGATAATGTGGGTTCTGGAATTTGTCCTGCAGCTCGTTTTAGTCCTTCATAAGATGACCAGTATACCGCTAATTAGAGAAAGTGATTAATAAATGAAGAATTAAACTTAAATTTAGATTTACAAATAATATCTACCAGAGAATGGTACATCTCTCAAAATTGTCGGAGACCAACCCATCCAAAAGCCAAAAAATCCTCGAGATTCAACGAGACTTCGACATGCAATTGACAATTCTAGTAATTAATCAGAAAACCATAACAAATAATCACAACATTAACAGTAGCAGTTCTTAACTGAGTTCATACCTTTATAGGAAAGTCTCTTTGACTGCATTTTTGTTCTGACCAGCTCAAGGGGACTTACAAGGGTGACTGCCCATGCTAATTTCATAAAAGAAAAAAGATTTTTTTGAAAAAATAAATTGGGCAGAAAACTTCGACTTCTTCTTACTCCTTGCAACAGCACTAGAGATGAGTGGAATCCAAATCGGTTGATCTACCTCACCAGTCTGAGCGATATATTTGTCATGTAAAATCACTCGGAGTTGCTCATACGTAACGAAATAAGTAACGGTTGCAGGAATGGCCATTACCAAAGTAGGAGGAAGTCCACTCCCTTAAACCAAAAATTGTATAACGTTTAATTATCTCAGAACATCATCCACTTCCACTTACACATCGATAAAAGCCCTTCATTTCGAATGATATGGAGTAATGTTCCCTGTAATAGGAAAACTTGGTTAGCGAGAGTTCTATATTGTGAGCATTAATTACTCAACTTACAATCGTCCCATTGATCTGAAGAGGCTTCTTGACCCAGGTATTCATCTGTCCATTGACACAATGACAAATATGATCCATCAGTCCATTACAGTAAAGGAAACATCTGTTAGAAAGTAAAGCCTTCTGTTGGCTCTGTAAACGAATTTTTATCACATCTAATGGTGTCACTGGAAATTAAGAAATATATTAACTTAAAGTCGTAAGCCCTTCACCGTGGTGATNTATCACATCTAATGGTGTCACTGGAAATTAAGAAATATATTAACTTAAAGTCGTAAGCCCTTCACCGTGGTGATGGTAGACAGTGTTGTAAATATAATTCAAGAATTTTACCGTGATAACATACCGATAAGAGATGTCAAAAGGGCACCAGTACATGTAGAGATCATTTGCTGTGTGGGAGTAATTCGGAACTTCTTCACATCTTCAATTGCGGACATTCTTAACAACCACAGCAGTAATTACCAATCAGTAAGAAATTACTTTGTAATAATGCATTTAATAATTTATAATGTTAACCTCCCAGTTCAGAACTAGTGTTGGAAATTCAATATCAATATCATTTTTTCCAGTTCAGTTATTTGGACTGAACTAAACTGTAAAAAAATTCTAATGTGAAATTACTGAACTCAACTGAATCACAGTTGGGCGATANTTTGGACTGAACTAAACTGTAAAAAAATTCTAATGTGAAATTACTGAACTCAACTGAATCACAGTTGGGCGATATGGGTAGGACGTAACTTTCGGTACAGCAGGTACGCCGTACTTACTGCGTACCCCGTACCTAAGTTACGGTTACGGTACTGCCACAATTTTTTCCTTAAGGTACGGATACGGGCACAATTGCTAAGTACTTGTAACGGAATCGGCCCAATACCCGATACTTGGTGTTTCACCCCGATACCGATAGCGATACTGATACTTTTTCCAAAATAAATCCCTATACCTATACAGATACCGATACTTTTTACAAAATTGAACCCGATACCGATACTTTTTACAAAATTGAACCCGATACCGATACCTATACCAAAACTTTTCTAAAAAAATATCCCGATACCTAGGCTTGCAAACGAGCCAAGCCAGCTCGCGAGCTAAACGAGTTGTGCTGAGATAATTCAACTCATTTGTAAATGGATGAGCCACGAGCCGAGCTGAGCTTGAGCATTGGCTCACTCGAGTAACGGGAATAACTCGTGAGCTAGCTCGCCAAATTTTTGGGTTAAAATTTTTAAGTAATTGTTAAAATTTACTATTATATGGTATGAAAAATAACCTTTTAAGCTCGTCATAAGGATAACGCCATTAGTTTTGCCATTTAGTTAATTGTTTCATAGACAATATGTCAACTCATTGACTTTTGTTACTTTGGCTTGAATGTATGTTACAGATCAAGGCATTTTTGGCTCAGTCTGTACAAAAAATTATTCAATTACATTAATTTAAATAATGTCAGTAACTGTTGCCTAATCTGTTCATCATTTTTTAATTTTGTTTACAAGAGCAAAGGTTGACATACAACGTACTTTGTTTAAACCGATTGTTTTCTTGAAAAAGTTCTATTCACCAAATGGTGAATGGAACGTCCACGTAGGACATGTGGCAATTTCGAATATCTTTGTATATTCCCCATAATCTGCTTTTGTAACCACAACGTCGAAGTAGAAAATATTTTTCAAATATAACTAAACTATGACTCACGAGTCGGCTCGCGAGCTGCTCGTGCGAGTTGAGAAATGAGCAGAGCTGAGCTGATATTTCCCAACTCATGCGAGCCGTGAGCCGAGCTGAGTTGAAATTTTAGCGAGCTGAGCCGAGCCAACAAAAAACTCGGCTCGTTTGCATGCCTGCCTAAACCGATACTATTTTGAAATAAATTCCCGATACCGATACCTATACCCATACTTTCTCCTTAACAAAACCCGATACCTATACCGACACCGATACCTTTAAAAAAAACACCGATACCGATACCTAAGTATCGGCGATACCTAAAGTTATGACTTATGCCTAATGAAAACAGTTGGCTTTTTATTAACAAGCTTAATTTATTCAATAAATAAATATTGAAGCTATGACTACCATGAAAATAGTACGGAAACTTGACTTTATTACTCTTTCTTATGTTAAACTTCTATTTGGCGTTAATTTTATAGAAAAATTTCATTTAAGATTTGAAATAATAGACGCATGATTTGGTATTTATAGACTCAATCTACAGAGTGGGTTAAAATTTTGGTATACCCTTTTAAAAATCAATAACTCGCGACAGGGTGCAAGAATGATTGTCCGCTGTTTCATTTTGAAGCCAGATGCCTAGGAGGAGCATTTGAATTTTTGTTAGTTTATATTGTAATGGTTTCTAACGCTAATGTCAGGTCAAATGTCAAACAGAAATATTTGCCATTAGTTTGGCATGGGAGGTTTTTTATACATCTTATTAAACAATCCTTAGCAACAAAACTCTTAAGTCGCCATTAGGGTATCGAATGACTCTGATTCAGTGACTCTGAGTCATGACTTTGAGTCACGTCACTCTGATTCTGACTCATCGATTTCACTGAGTCACTGGTTCTGGGTGACTCTGACTCAATAGAGAAATGGGAGTCACTGAGTCGTCACTCTGAGTCACCTGGGTCGTGACTCTGTGCCTTTCCAAAATGACTCTGAGTCATGACTCCCAAGTAACAAAGCGTTACTGCTTAAATCTTTNTTAGTTTGGCATGGGAGGTTTTTTATACATCTTATTAAACAATCCTTAGCAACAAAACTCTTAAGTCGCCATTAAGGTACCGAATGACTCTGACTCAGTGACTCTGAGTCATGACTTTGAGTCACGTCACTCTGACTCTGACTCATCGATTTCACTGAGTCACTGGTTCTGGGTGACTCTGACTCAATAGAGAAATGGGAGTCACTGAGTCGTCACTCTGAGTAACCTGGGTCGTGACTCTGTGCCTTCCCAAAATGACTTTGAGTCATGACTCCCAAGTAACAAAGCGTTACTGCTTAAATCTTTCTTTCTTTTGTACTACAAAATTCTTTTCAACTCCCGCAATACACAACAAATCTGAGTGGGAGTTTGCTGCCGCATGGCTCGTGTTTAGTTTGAAGCAAACTTGCAACTTACACACCTACACATCGAAATTGAACTCCAGATTCTAAAGAAAGTCTAAATTCAACGCTTCTAAAAATTCCAACTCACAATCAGAATCGAAGTAGACAATAGCCATTGGAAATAAAAATATTGTAGCGTAGTGACAATTTAGGGGCTTCGGTTTTGTTGTTAGGATTTACAAGTATTGTTTTCTGATTGTTAATTGTCTAATTCTGGGGTTCATTTGATATGGGTATATGGAACTTTATGGGTTCTGATCTATTCGTCTTGCAGGGAGAACCAGGAAATCCACTCTATGCAAACTGCGGAGACTGTGGGTAATCTCTGGGTACTCGGTGTCCACTAACTCTGGGATATCTGTTCTAAACAGCAGACTATGGATGGTACTGGGAAGTTCCTTCGGGTTTATCTAACGAATCTATCCTATTGCCCTAATTACTGGGCCTCATTGGATCCGCTCGGCAGTATCTCCCGCAGGGTGAACTGGTAACTCCCGAAGTTTCTCCCGCAGAGTGAACTAGTAACTCCCGCAGGGTGAACTGGTTACTTCCGTAGTTTCTTCCGCAGGGTGAACTGGTACTCCCGCAGTTTCTCCCGCAAGGTGAACTGGTAACTCCCGCATTTTCTCCCGCAGGGTGAACTGGTAACTCCCGCCGTCTCTCCCATAGTGTGAACTGGTAACTCCCGCAGTTTCTCCCGCAGGGTGAACTGGTAACTTACGCAGTTTCTCCCGCAAAGTGAACTGGATTTCNGTAACTCCCGCAGTTTCTCCCGCAGGGTGAACTGGTAACTTACGCAGTTTCTCCCGCAAAGTGAACTGGATTTCCTGCAGGGTGAACTGGACTCCCGCAGTTTCTCCCGTGGGGTGAACTGGACTAGATATNAAAGTGAACTGGATTTCCTGCAGGGTGAACTGGACTCCCGCAGTTTCTCCCGTGGGGTGAACTGGACTAGATATCGGACTTTCTGGGGACAATCTAATGTGCCTAATGTGAATTCAATTCCTCACTCTTGTGCGAGAGAACTCCATACTGTCCTTGGAATAGCTAAACACCTAACTCTACCTGGGAAGCTCTCGACGTTCCGCTCTGCTGGGAGAACGGGGGACACTCTGGGCTCTCCGGCCTACTGTTCCCGCAGGAGAACTAATATTCACCCTGCACTACTCTATCCCCAGGTTGTCCGGAGTGCTCTACAGACTAGAATTCTGCTAGTCCCAGACTAGGAAAACTTACCAGTGGGCCAAAACCAACGTCTTCCCAATACTTCCGTAGTCAGGGCGTTCTTTCCCGTCCCAGGAGGATTCCGAAAGGCTATTGTCGCACTGGGTCCCGAGATCCCGGGTGTCACTGGGAAGACCGAGGATTCCACTCTCAAACACTGAACTCCCCGTCCAATCCCGGTCACACCGGAGGATATCGGAGACCGATAGGGGGAGGAAAATGCTGGGCTAAAGGAACCTCGAACTAGGTCGCTCGCCGAATTGATGGAAAGGCCACGCGGGACTTTGAAGATCCAAAGCAGGGATGGAGCCCTGCTAAGTCCACGGTCTGCTGTGGGATGGGGAAGGACCTCCAACTCGAAGCACTATACCAAAGGGATGGTTTGAAGGACTGGCCCCTCTCTTCCTTCGACGCTGCTGTCACCGAACACAAAGAAATTGGCAAATTCCAAACACCGTCTCACTCCACTTAGTATCGAGTTACATTTATTAATTGCTTAAAAGAATAGTACTTACTACAAAGATTTGATAGAAAAAAGACAATAGGACTAAAAGACTAACTTGACCAAATGCTACAAACGTACTGAACCCCTCCTCTCCCGAAACGCCGGAAGAATATAGCTTTATAGATTAGACCCATTACGTCAGAGGAAAACCGCGTATCCTCTATCACGACTTACTGGCCTCCCTTTTCCTTGTAATTGATTTGGTCCCAGGAAACCCATATCCTGTAGAGGCTATTCAATTCGGTTAATTCTATGGNCTTTTCCTTGTAATTGATTTGGTCCCAGGAAACCCATATCCTGTAGAGGCTATTCAATTCGGTTAATTCTATGGCGAAATACGCATACGAAAAACCCGATTTCGCCACAATATTTCGAAATCGATGATTTTAAAGTAACCACGAAATCTAAATCATTATTAATATTTTTAAATAGTTTAGATCTAAATCCATGATTTTAAGTTTCTATAAATCGAAATCCATAACATTTCAGGCCATCGAAATTGAAATGTACTAAGNAAATCCATAACATTTCAGGCCATCGAAATTGAAATGTACTAAGATCTGAAGATAAGTTTCAAGCATGTATAATAAAACGTAATTTTCTTAAAATAGACAAAGTTTTATGCTTTAAAAAAAATTAAAATTCATAATTTTAAGGTGTTTGAATTTGAAATCTTTTAGTCGAAGAAGATCCAAATCCAAATTTAATTCAACATTTCAGTCAAAATTGAAATCGAATTTTAAGTCTCGGTACAAAATGTAAGCTAAATCAAAACATTAATCATTCGAAATCGAAAACCAAAAATTTCAGTCATTCGAAATTTTGAATTTAGATCTCAAGCTAATTTAAAAATTCGGTCTGATAATTACGCTGTAAAAAATGAGTTAATTGAACAAAGTCAATAAAATAACAAAAGTTCAAAACATTGTGTTCAATCATCGATTATTTTGATAGTTGACAGGAAAGATCAGTGTAAATATTGTATGTGAGGCAATTTAGTTTCAAATCGGATCAAAAATAAATAAGAATTTCAAAAATTTATTTAAGTCTTTAACTGAAAAGAGCGGGTAACTTAATTATCATTCATTTGTCTTTGTATCATTCATTTTGAGCTTTGAAAACGCATTATGCTCATTTTACTGTAAAAAGAAAAATATACCTTATCTATGAATCTGAGTCATGGATCTGAGTCACCTGACTGACTCAAGCTTCATGAGTGATTCTATAAGAGTCACTGAGTCAGGTTCACTGAGTCATTAAAATTTATGACTCTGACTCACAGTGTGAAAACGGGAGTCAGTGAGTCATGACTGAGTCGCCTGACTCTGACTCTGAAGCAAATGGGAGTCATTCGGANCTTTGAAGCAAATGGGAGTTATTCGAAACCCTAGTCGCCATATACCATGCGAACAGACATTTGTCGTATCAGTTTTTGAAAAATTTAACATTACGAAATCGAAGCTTCCATTTTGAAAATTTAAGAGTTTGAAAAAAACCGTCTTTGCATTGTACAGTGCCTTTATGGGGCTTAATGGGTTCAAGGATGAGACTCCAGGAGCCTTAATTCTGAAACTTCCATAAGCTCAAATATAATTGAATGGCTGTTGCTGAACAGCCATGCGAACACACAAACGTCATATCATAACCTCATCGAGTACACCTATGTTTATAATGGACTCCCCACACAACAGTCATTCTTTGCCGAAGCTATTTTCACCTCCAGGTATGTTTCCTACATTATTCCCGAGTTTGCCCACATCCCTCCCGCACATTGCCGCGTCCCCTTCACTATCCCACATCTCTTCCGTCCATTCCGCATGTCTACCGTCAATCCCCGCATCCCTCCCGCACTATCCCACATCCCTCCCATCCACTCTCACATCCCACCCGCACTATTCCACATCCCTCCCATCAATTCCCGAATCCCTCCCATCTATTCCTGCATTCCTCATGCACTATCCCACATTCCTTCCGTCGATTCCGCATCCCTCCAGCATTATCCCATATCCCTCCAATCCATTCCGCATGTCTCTCGTCCATTCCCGCATTCCTCCCGTACTATCCCATACATACTCGCATCTTACCTCGCAATCCTCCCGTTTATTCCCGCATCCCTCCCGTACTATCCCACATCCCTCCCGCACTGTTCAGTACAGCTATTGCTGGGACGTCAAACATCTTAGTTGTATTTACTTTCTCGTTAGCCTTTTCTTCCAGAAAATGAATAAAATATTTTGTTTCAGAACTACTAAACCAAAATGAAATGAACCATCCAGTTTTAGTAAACTTAATGAACGTTGACTTATTGGAAACACTCCGGTGTGTATAAAACTTAATCCGTTTTCGTTTTCAAATACTATTTCTTTACTCCTGTTAACTCCACACACACCACTCGAATTTGGTCCAATACAATCCCAACAGCTGTGATATTTATCCAACCCCCATTTTACGAAACATTTATACCCAGGAGCTAGGAAATTCTTCCAACCCCTAAAAACATGGTTGACAAAATGCGTTTTCCCGTAGTTTCCTTAATGACGCACTGACCTTCCTACTGCCCGCAGCTCTCCCTATTGCCTGCATCCCTTCCTACTGCCCGCAGGCCTCCCTACTGCCCGCAGCCATCCCTACTGCCCGCAGCCCTCCCTACTGCCCGCAGCCCTCCTTACTGCCCGCAGCCCTCCCTATTGCCCGCAGTCTTCCCTACTGCCCGCAGCCCTCCCTACTGCCCGCAGCCCTCCCTACTGCCCGCAGCCCTCCCACTGTGGTTGAAAAAATATTTTAGCTGTTGGCTCTTAAAAGGGCCAAACATCTTTCACCAAGAAAGCAATGGCTTTCCAACTTTCCCTGCTCCGGAGATGAAAATATGATTTTTTGGTGGGATAATATTGGATGTGATTTGGAACGTAAAAGTGATCGATCATGCAATTAAATTTTTAAGGGACACCTCCACACAAATTCAAAAATGTATTGGATTCAAATTCCACCTCCTGATGTGTGTGGAGTTAAACCAAAATTGGGCAAGTTTTTGAGCCGATGATGCTCTTTTGAAGCTTAAATGTGGCAAGTTTTCGAAAATTTGCACGGAACTTTCGAACCTAAAGAGCAATAATTCGTAGCGACCGCTGCTTAAATTCTACCAGCGTGAGTAGTTAGAATTATTAGAAGCCGATCATTCTTCATTGAGGCGGACAGGCGAGAAAAAAAAAAATTTTTTTTTTCGCACAAGTTCGCAAAATTTTTGAAAAATTTTACTTTACCGTCACAAATAAATGTTAAATTAGTGATCTGCAGAAAATTTGCAATCGATTGAAGGATCACTAACCTGAGTCCGGCCTTGTAGCATTAGACATGGCAGTAAAGAAAAAAAAAATTTTTTTTTGCACAACTTTCCAAATTTTTTGCAAAATTTGAATTGACCGCCAACAATGGATGTCACATCCGTAATTTACGCTAAATTGCCAGTCGATTAGTGTATAACTGACTGGAATTCCCGACTGGGAGATATTCTACAAATAAACGGTTTGTGAATGTGTAGTGGGAATTGGGCAGGAGACCAACTCTGCAGCAGTAGCCGTTTGGTGGAATTGGATATACGGCCGCAGAGCTAAACCTCCGTGTGGAGGCAAAAAGTGAATTCAAAAAGTGAAAGAGACTTTATTTACAATCGATAGCAACACCTAGACGCTAGATCTGGGAGTAGATTTGCCGCTAAATCTAGGAGCTCAGCCCTAGATCTAGCAACACCTAGACGCCAGATCTGGGTGTAGATTTGCCGCTAAATCTAGGAGCTCAGCCCTAGATCTAGCAACACCTAGACGCTAGATCTGGGAGAAGATTTGCTACTAAATCTAGGAGCTCAATTTCAATTTCAATGTAATTTATTTAAGTGTCTTAAGAATCATTTAGAACAGAAAATGGTAATATACTTAGACACTCCTGATAATCAGGATATAGTTTACAAGTTATGATTGGATCATGAAATTAAAATTTAAGTAGTGAAAGTAGTAAAAAGTAGATGGTAACAAATGTTATAGAGTAACAACTAACTCACTCAAAGTTTAGTATTTATTTTTTACTATTTAAAAAACTCAAAGTTCATTTTCACGACTTTTGTTGTTTGATTAATCGTCTCAGACAGTATTGGTAATAGGCAATTACCCTAGATCTAGAGCCTGAGATGCTAAATCCAGCAGAAATCTACTAGATCTAGCGTTAAAATATCTAGCGATCTAGCGGTCTAGCGAATAAAATAATAATAAAATAGTAATAAAATAATAATAAAATAATAATAAAATAGTAATAAAATAATAATAAAATAATAATAAATAATTAATTCTTATTCAATAATGTTCATAAAAATAGTAACTATTCATCATCATCACACGAATTATGGAGGTTACTTACAATTAATATCTTTTGTTAATTCAATTCACTAATTCTTTTCAGCGACAAAATATTTTAGTTGAATACGTCCTAAAATAAACTTACGCAAATAATTATTTTACGTGATTAGAAGAACCTTCTTAACATAAAATGCCAAAGTAATTGTCTACTCTGCTTTGTTAGCCTAATATGCCGGAGTTATCTTACAGCTAAACGTTCACACTATTGAAACTTAATTGTCCAGATTAGTCCAGATATACCCTATTTTATTGTGATAATCAAATAAATGTTAATACCGTTACTTTGGCTCTCATGATATTTAAGAAATCAGAAATAAAGTACTTTAAAATTTTCAATTAAGCAGAATTAGTTATGTAATCATACTCAAATTACCATGAGTTCAAATGAGACATATATATATATATAATTAATACATATTGTACATAATATATGTATATTGTATTATATGAATATGTACACATATATATACATATATATATATACATATAATATTTCCCCTAATTAAATAATAATAATTAATAAAAATAATTAATTCTACAGCTAATCAACTCAAAAGTAATTGGGAAAACATTAAAACAAAAACAAATTTCCGACTTTTGTTATGTTAAATTTTGAAATTTGGGTGTTTCGCGCCAACCCACGCCGAAACGGTATTACTTTTTCTATATTTACTTTTTATCTCAGTCAGCTTTATAGTATATCATTATAATGGAAATTTCAGCCCGTTTCCCATGGTAGTTTCCCCATACCGCTACCATGTTGCCATAAACAGATTTGGCCCATCTAAAATAAGCAAACGAAAACAGGTTTACCTGCGCTGAGGCAACAGGTGAATCAGTGCAGAAACATGTCAGCCTGCGGTTTGGCTTCAGGTGGAAGTAACGAAAAAGTCCGCGAAAACTGGGATGGCTATCGGGGCCATTAACAATTTGAATTAAAAGCGATCTACGTGTTGTCAAGAATTGAAATTGCTCCTCTCGCATACTGGAAATGAGCAGTGTTGGGAACTGGAAGGGTAGTTTCCAGTTCAGTTTTTTTTCAGTTCCTGAAGAAAGGTTTCCAGTTCGGTTCAGTTCAGTAATTTTAGGTAGAAATTTTTTTCCAGTTCAGTTCAGTTCAGTATTTCCTTTAAAACTTTTTGTTTCTAGTTCAGTTCAGTTCAGTATTTGTTAATTACAAAACTTTTCCAGTTCAGTTCAGTTCAGTCCAAAAAACTGAACTGAACTGGAAAAAACTGAAATATAGTGCATTCCCAACACTGTTGGGTATTGTGGGTGTTGGGAACTTGGAAGGTAAGTTCCAGTTCAGTTCCAGTTCAGTTCCTGAGAAAAGGTGTCCAGTTCAGTTCAGTTCAGTAATTTTTTGTAGAATTTTGTAGTGATATGTTAGGGGGTCAGGTCCTCTTGTCCTGATTGGAGAGGTCAAGGGTCATCAATATTTCAAAATAAAAATCAAAAACTTTCAGAAATATGAAAAAAACCAAAATGGCTGAAAAACAGAGATCTTTATTCTCTGAAGTTATGATATAGAATGATGCTTTTACCATGCGGTAAAAGCATCTTTTTTAAAGATATATAGACTATGCCTTTTAGATATATATATATGAAAAATAATTATAATAAAAAACTAGAGACTGCTGGGATGAAGTGGTGATGGTTTGGAGATGGGCAAGTCCCATCTCCACACTTTCCTGCCCCCAAAGCTCCTCCCCCTCCTCTGAGGAGTGCTGATTGGATAGAGAAAAGCTTCCCCCTCCCCAGAGGGGTGCTGATTGGTCGGTAACTGCATACCACAATGTAGCACTCTCAAGACAATACCTACAGGTAACTGGGAAAAAAAACTTGACGTAGTTCGTACGTCTGAGAGAGAAACGGTAAGAAGTGAGGAATGAAGAAGAGGGTTTCAGCGGATTATTCCTGTTTTGGCGCGTAAAATAGCCAACTTCTTTTCTTTCTTCCTTTGAAAGTATTCTGGAAATTTCTTCCAAGCGGCTTCTTTGTTCAACAACATCCTCTTCCTAGCTCCAGGTACCTTCTTCTGAGCCGACGTTCGGTACCAGTATTTCTTTCTGTCAAGGCGCCTGTGCAAGTTGACAGGGTCAAAACAAACGAAACAAGGATATAACTGAGGGTCTGCTACGGATGGAGGTAAGATTTCTGGAACTGGAGGAAAAGGAAGTGTTGGTTGTGTTGGAGGATCATTCTTGTCGTTGTCAAACGTGTAGTTTAGAGTACCCATCAGAAGGAACTGAGCGACAGAAGATTGTGGAGCACAAACTTCAACTTCATGTTCCTCCAAGTCGCTCAGCCCTTCAACTTCGGGAGGTCTCGAGTCATGTACTGGAGCGGAAGAGAAGTCTTCCAGTTCTTCATCTTCTGGGCGAAGATCTAAAACGTCTTCGAAGTCGTTGGAAGGGATTGGCGGTGGTGTTGGTGCCGCAGGGAGTACCACGGGCCACATTGGACCAACAGGGGTGTCCACAGGTGTTGACCCATAATAGTCAAATCCATCGTCTGAGTCAGACCAGTATTCATACAACGCTTCTTGGACACGTTCCACAGGTGGTGGGTGGGTTTCGGATATGACTTTTTTTTTGGAACGACTAACTTGGGACCAGGAGGAGCCGAAATGATTTTCACAAAGGGATACGCAGAAAGTATGATGAAAAGTTCAGATAATTTTTCGTCCAGTTGAGAAGTGACCTTATGGTCCAAAATCTTGAAGAGATCCCGGGGATTCGATGGACGGTGACGACATATTTCGAACAAATGTTTGTCCGAAAAGATACGAGAGGGGTGGTAGGTCGTGAAATTTTGCCTGGGTATCCCAGAATTCAAACAACTCACGAAGTAAGCGTTGGAGCTCCATGGGAAAATTCACTGAACACAATAACTTAGCCACTGAAGGGGTTTCTGTTTTTNTTTCATTGCGGACCCTATTTTCAGATTTTAACAAATCCAACGATGGGTTGTATTTGTCGTTAAGGTGGTCCATTTAACCTTTCTTAAATTTGGCATCAGCTAACGAACACTTGGTTTTATACTCCAAGGCCTTACGGCTTTTGGAGTTCCCAGATCGTTGGGTTAAGAATGCCATATCTGTAATAAACACATTATTAGAACTATTTCTCGTGACCTTTTTGAGTTCAACTGACTTTCGTAAAAATAATTATGAAAGGCCTGCGAGAGTACGGTAATTCACTCTAGTGTTTGGTCTTAACTTTCTTGTATTGGTATTGGTGAAACTATTATCGATTGGAACTTGTGCACTATCAAGAGATTCTCTCATGTGAAACGGTTTTAATTGAGTCACGTGTCGATTTCCGATATATCTTTTTCCTGGAAGGTTCAGAATTCTAAATGAAACAAGACTGACTGAATCTCCCAATTGAAAGGGACCGACAAAACGGGGATTTAATTTATACATAATTCCTTCCTCTTAGTTAGAGAGTGAATGATTTTGTATAAGAACAAGATTACCACTCTTAAAATTATGGTCTCTATGTGATTTATCGTAATATTTCTTGTTTCCATTTGGGAAGCATTGATGTTCTTACGAACAAACTCAATAACCGATTTTAATTTAACCGTTGGTAGTCTGCTGACGTGATGTCAGTGAGAGAGTCTTGCAGATTTCTATCAAACGGCAAGGGGATTTCTCGACCAAGATTTAAAATCGAGGGAGTTACTTGGGTAACCCTGTTAATAGAGGTTCGCAGAGCCAATTCGAAATGATGTAAGTTTTCGTCCCAACTATGGTGGTTATCATTTATATATGCTTGTAGAATTTTCTTTAAATTGTGGTTCACCCTCTCTGACTGGTTAGTCTGAGGATGATACGCACTTAAAAAGACGTGGTGTATTTTCCACTCCTTGCACAAATTTTTCATGTAGTTGGAGGTAAAGTGTGTACCATTATCACTCACTATGCGCTTAGGAGTGCCAAATCTACAAAAAATTTGATTTACGAGAATATCTTTGAATCTCTTAGCAGTTGCTGCTCTGAAGGGAAGTACTTCAACCCATTTGGATAATTCATCTATTATCACTAGCAAGTGCTTATTAAGTCTTCCGCCCGAGCTGGCGGAAAACGGACCCATTAAATCTATATGTAACGTCTCAAACACCTTTGAAGGTGGAGATATAGATTGTAATAATCCGTACGGTAATTGATTGGTTGGGTTAACTTTTTAGCAAGTAACGCAACTGTGCACATTATTTCGTATTTCTTTATTTATATTTAACCAAAAGCATCTGCTCTTGATTTTCTCAGAAGTCTTACGTATGCCCTGATGGCCTGCTTCTGGAGAATCATGGAACAGTTTTAAAATTTCACTTTTCATTGATTGTGGTATGACTGGTACCGGAATCATCCTACTCTTCAATCGCACACAATCAATATTTTAGGAAATGTCAGAGGACATGCTATCTACACCGGATTCCAAACATGCTGGACATGAGTCTCCTCGACGACACAGCATATCGCTAGTCGAGGTTCCTCTTTTATCACTTATTTTCAAAAGGTTTAATTAATCTCACCAGTACTCCGTTGTGCAAAGTATAGTCTTTAGGTCGCGACTCCCTTGGACTATTTTGCAAGGAGGATATGATTTGAGCTATTTTACTATCTTGAGCTTGTTGTTGAGCTATGTCTCGAAGAGATGGAGTTAGAAAAGTAAGGGCTGCTACAGGAGCATATTGAATATCATGATCGTCATCCATATCTATATCGTCCGGTTGGATTGGGATTGGAGCCCGTGATAGCGCGTCCGCAACCACGTTCTCTGCTCCTGGACGGAAAACGATATGGGCATTCCANTTCAAATAACTCACTGCTCGGTTATCCGTTTGGATTGTAAATTCATGATGCCGAATAAACTCAGCGAACTTTTTATATCCGAATATTATAGCGTATATTTCTTTTTCGTAAATATGAGCAGATCTTTCAGACTGTTTGAGAGTCTTACTAGCGAACATGATTGGGCGCTCAACTCCATTTATATTTTGGCAAAAGACACGCGGGTTTGGTATAAGTGAACGTAGTGTAAAGTACTCATTAGGATGAGAGTAGTCTATATTTTGTAATACTACTCTATTACAAATATCTTGTTTCAACAGAATAAATGCATTCTCTTGCTCTTCTGTCCAAATAAACTTATTCTCCTTACGGAGTAATCGGAAGAGCGGTTCCATCTTACTTGCGTAATGACGGATAAAGCTTGCGTACCACTGACAAATACCATTAAATCTTATGATTCCTTTTTTATCGGTTGGTCTTTGAAACTCCTGAATAGCTTTAATTTTTTTTAGGGTCTTTTTGTAAACCATCTTCAGAAGCAATGTGCCCCAGAAATTTTACCTCTCGTCGGGCGAATGAAGATTTTTCGTTATTTATTGTTAAATTTGCGGTTTTAAGACGTTCTAGAACAATCTCAATATGTTGGAAATGTTCATGTAATGATTTTGAGAAAATGATGGTATCGTCTATATAAACACGAGTGAACAAATCTAGCCTTTGAAGAACAGTGTTCATTAAATATTGAAATGTTTTCGGGGCATTTTTCAGTCCGAATGGCATAACAAGCATTTTATACTGACCATCTTGTGTAATGAACGCCGATTTTTCTAATATTTCTGGATGTAGCGGAATTTGCCAGAATGTAAATCAATTACAGAATACCAATAACCAGAGGGAATATGTCGAAGCATGTTATGAGTACTTCCCATTGGTGCAGAGTTTGTCTTTGTCTGATCATTGAGTTTTATGTAATTGAAGTACATTCGCCATTTACCAGTTTTCTTTTTATCCATTACAACCGGAGCGGCGCCAGGAGATCTGGATTGATGGAGCATACGGTTTCTTGTAAGTTCTTGAACTTGGCGATTTATTTCCGTGTTTATAATTGGGGAACAACGATACGGTTTAACACATGGGGGTTTCCCTTCAGCTTCTATTTCATGCATAGTGATGGTCGTTCTCCCGTACGTACCATCACTGGAAGAAACTGTTGGAAATTTTTTCAGAATCTCTTCCACTTGAAGTTGAATAGAATTTAACTATGGGTCTTTTTCCGATTTTATATAGTTGTCTATAAGTATCACTGGGTCAGCGCTAGTCGCATGGGATCTGCAGGTGCTGACCGGATGGATAGTAGAAGACAGCATAATTGGGCTATGCTTAAACGTATTTGGAAGGTTAAATTTAACCTTAGGTTCACTTCTGAACCAATATCGAGAATCTCGTTGATCTGCGATTATGCCTTGATTATAAATGATATCAGAACCAATAACACACGCAAACGGTAACTGTTTAACTATTAAAAATTCATGATCGAATTGTATGTTTCCCATTTCTAAAGTCAGTGTAACTTTTCCGATAGGGTAGGTTTTAATATTATCAATAGCACATAGGCTAATTTGATTGATAGGTCGAATAACGACATTTAACTTTTGAACTAGGTCATATTCTACTAAAGAGTAGGTACAACCTGAATCCAATAAACAGATACACTTGAAGTTTTGAATTTTGACGGAAATTGTAGGAACCCCAAAATACTTTATTTTAGGAAATGGGGAACAATTTGGTGGGTTCACTTCCGAATTGTCCCTTCTTCGTTTAAAACTGGGAAATATTCGTTCGTAGATGGTACCAATTTCCTATCCCTAGCCATTTCTAAGGATGTTTCAAAAGTTTCAGGTGTTTGAAAAACTGGCATTGCCAAACATGACTTGTTTGGACAACGGTAAGCAGAATGGCCAAATCCTCTGCGTTTCATGTATTGGAGTTGTCTATTCTCAGAACTCGAGACTTGGTATTGCCTATGTTCTGGGTTATTTTGTTGGGGTCGGGTCTCTATTTCCACTAAATTTCCGATTTGACCAACTTTGTCTATTTCCTCTAGAAAATCTATTCGGACCAGAGTAGTTGGAAGATCTAAGATTCCGCAGACTACTCTGGTCTGAGTCACCGTGTTGGGTACCAGCACTATTTTGGTCTTGCCAATTTGGTGTGGTTTGGCTAGGCCTGAATCTATTTTGATACGGTTGGGTCAGGCCTGGTTGGTTAATTCTTGGATAATTTTGTCCATTATTGCCGGTTCTGTTCTCGTTCCGTCTATAGAAACTAGAACGTCTACGAAAATATGCCCGATAGGATTGGTATCCTTGCGGATTATTATAATTCCGTGATAAATCTTGGTTATTATGGCGACCGGTACTATTGGAAGTTTGTTGGGGCGCTTTTTGAATTGTATTATGACTATATCGATTACTGTTAGTAAGAGGCGGGAGTTTAGAGTGACGTCCGTGAAATTTATCCTCCGCTAAAATACATTGATAGACAACCCTGCAAGCTTCAAAAATCTCTTCAGGGGTTCTGAAGAGATTGGTTCCGAGATGAGTTTGAAATGACGGGTGAAGGGATAACCTCTCTCGCTGAATCGAGTCTTCAGTGTTCTCACGTGAGTTACACTGTTTGTCACAACCGACCATATCATAAATATAGAACTCAATTGACTCAGTTAATTTTTGTTCACGAGTGTAAAGTAACTTTATACGC
>NIPM01000705.1:0-55915 GCA_002738285.1 Holacanthella duospinosa
ATAGAACTTCTAAAGGTGTTAAAGAGTCTAATTCCAATGATGTTAGAAGCCCTGGGGCATTGTGCAATGAATGTGTCATCTGAATTTGACGGCTACGATTCGGTTCATTGACGATTTAATTACTGGACTTTGAACCTAAATATAAAAAAGAGCTTTCTTTTTAATAAAACTATTTATCCAAAAATGATATGCATGATTAGAGCTTTTTATATGCCAAATTTTATCTCTCGAAAAGTTTCAATTCGGTCCACTTGAATTTTGATCGATATTTTTGACTTTCATATTTATTTTTATGAATGTATCAAAAGATGCATTGAATATTATATTAAATTTCACTAGCATTCACCCTATTTTTACTGAGCGATCGATTAAATTACACAAAATTTTTGAAACAATTATATTCTAATTGGTCGAGGAATTTTAGTTTCTTGAATGCATAAAATAGTAAATAAATTTATGTATTTATCAACTTCACTATCCATAAAATAAGTGTTAGTTATAATTCTTGCTATTTTAGTTGCTTCCTCAACCTATTTTCACTGTGATGCATTAATATTCTAGAATTATAACCGAGGCTTCAAAAATTTTGTGCCATTTTATTAAATAAAAAAACATTGATTTTCCCCATCACTACATAAAACCGAATGGAAACGGAAAAGACAGACAAAGGAATAAAAGAGAAATGTTTGGTGTTTTTTCAGCATTATTCTTTTCAGCAGGATCGTACTTTTGTGGTAATTGTATTAATACTTTAAAGAAACAGATAAAGGAAGAATACGGGATTAGAATGAAGAATATGGCTAGCACAATCAAGTAAATATATAGTGAATGCAATATTACCACTGATATTTGGAGTATTTATAGATAAAGTAGGTGTCAAAATAGGTGCTTTTAGTTCTTCCACTTTAATTTTATTGTCGAATCTGTTGCTGTGGTTATCTGCCTTCTTGAAGGATTATAAATTATTGATTACTTCTAGGTTAATACTCGGATTAGGTTCTGGCTCTATAGTTGTGCCCCAATCTAGTATATTAGCGAAGTATTTTAAAGGCAGTTTTCTGGCAACTACTTTGGGATTACAAATTGCGAGTTCAAGAATGTATAACATGTTAGCACAAATGATTTCAATTCCAATATATAATAGATACAATACTGTAGCAGCTCCAATTTCTTTGAGTCTATTATGTGTTTGTTAAGCTGGATCTCCTGCTTAATTTATATAAAAATGATGCATACTCAATCTAATTCGGACAAATTTTATATGAAACAATTGATAAGATTTCCTCTATTTTTCTGGATGGTTCCATTGTGTGCATTTTGTCTATCCGCTGTTTGGACTCCTTTTATAGCTTCTTCGACTGAATTCCTAGCACAGAAATACTCGATCAAAGATCAAAATGCGGGGTTTTATACTGGCATAACGATGATAATACCAATAATAGTATCACCATTTCTGGGAGGAATAATAGATAATTATGGCAAAAGAGGCATTGTATTATTGATATCTTCTATAACACTTACTATTTATATTGCTTTTTTGACTTTTTTAGATTGGAATCCTTCAATATCCTTGATTATATTTTCTATTAGTCAAACTTTTGGTCCTGTTGCTTTGATATCTTCAATGCCATTGATCTTTCCTATCGAGTATATAGGGACCGGTAATGGGATTTACAAATCAAGTATTAGCATTGCTGCATCCTTTAGTCACATAGCGACAGCGATATTCCAACAGTCGGATAAGATTGGATACTCACTCGTGATGAAGTATTATACGATAGTCACGGTATTTGCTTTAATGTTTTGCATACCGTTTTATCTGATTGATCGAATTTGTTTTAAATCTTTATTATATGCTCCTTTTGCCTTAAGATTTGAACTGTTAAAATCTTACAATGGATTATCAAACTCTAAATTATCAAAATGGATTTCAGCTATATATGGCGTCTTTCTGATCTTGAGTGTCCTTTTATTCGTTTATTTTTTATTCTTTAGGAGTAAGATTCCATGATAGATTTATAAAAAAAATTTATTTGAATTTTATGATAGTAAAAAGTACACATTTTAAAAAGTCCTCATTTAAAACCTTGGATTGAAAGTATTGTCTAAGAGTGTCGTTGAAATTGTTTCGAAGTGAGACTCAAAAACAAAATAAAAATAGCAGTAAAAAATTTTGAAAATGAAATGAAGCTCTCAATAACACTATCTGCAGCAGTCAATTGTCTTTATTTGACCAAACACGAAAATAGAACTTTTGCAGAGACTAGGGAACAAGAAATAGGAAACATAGGAGAGAGTAAGTTATTTCAAATAGTGCCAAACACTGAAGCTCCTAAATATAATCATGGGCTTTATAGACACACTAGTTTTAGACTTCAAAATAAATAAATTGAAATAAAAGCGAGCTTTTCTATCCTATTTATTGTATTTTCCATTTTAGGCATAAAGACTGCTTACAAAATAATATCGTTGATTTGTTCTAAGTTTTGGTGTGAAAACATTTGCTACCAAGTACCAATCGTCTTAGATCAGGCACTGCCACATGCGGCCCGTGGCATTATTTTAGCTATTTATATTTTTACTCTTTTTGATCTATTGAGCCGATTAAATTTCATTCACTTGAAAAATTACATGTAATAAAATTAATGAACAAAAGAACAATAACTTACGAAAATGAAACAGGTAATTTAAAAGTGAATGAACTGAATTATACGGGGTTATTAAAGTTGGTAATAGAATCAATTGTTTGCAGTGCGATTTCAATACCAAAACTTATAAAGCCTATAATTTAAAAAGGGTAATCGGTCAATTCATATAATTTTTAATTTATATAATGAAAATTCATAATATTTCTAATTCCTGTAATAACAATTCATATAATCTATTCATTTATCTAATAGACTATATTTAAAAAATAAAAATAAATTATTTTACCTATTAATTAGCTGGTTAAAGATAAAAATCTTAGTAACGCAAATTTTTTTTGGAGGAAGTTTTCAGGATCTTTCCATACTACAACCTCTGACTTTTTTAATATTATCATAGAGAGAATTAAGTAAAATATTTTATAAAACAAAAGTAAAGAATTGAAAGAATAAATTTAATGAAGGATATAAAAAAATCAAGTATAGAAGAGTATGTTTTGTGATATTCCAATCAAATAATCTCACAAAGTCTTTTGATCATATTCTTTAACAATTGTTATGAATCTTTCTTCTAAATTCCTATAAGTTTTTGGCTTCTTTTTTTGAGGAGTTCCAGTAATTATTTTATTGAGTTTGATTTCTATTGAGACTTGTTCATCTTTTAATTTTTCTATGAATTTCCAAATGGTAGGATGATAAGCTCCTATGAGAAAGGAGAATCTTCTATGCCACCCTTCAACTGAGTTTTTAGTTCTTGGATTTCCAGCCAGAGTTATATCATGACAGTTCCAAAGATCAATTGAGCACATCGGATCTCTTCTTTTTCCTCTATTTGGTCTACCAATATACGTATCTTCAAAATAATCGATAAAAGGACGAAGTAATTCATCATTTTGTTCATATAATTGAGTTAAGAGAAGAGTTTCAAAAGAATTAATTACTTTATCTGAAGGAACAAATGCCAAAGACGGAATCTGTCGAAGTCCAAGAGCAAAATCAGGATCATTTATATATCTGGACAAAATATCAGGTTGGGTTTGTATTTTTCTCCATAAAGACTGAGAAAAATGATAAAAACAACCATGCATTTTAGCATTTGGAAAATTCTTTTTGAAGGAGTTGATTGAGGCTTTTTCAAAATCAGTTAAAACATATTTGGGATCAAGTCTTGAGGAAAGTTTCTTTAGCTCTATTAGAATTTTGTTATATATTTTTTCTGATTTTTTTGGTAAAAGAGCAAATACTAAAGGAATAATTGATCCAGAATGTTGGCCATGAATAGTAAAAAGTTGATAAAATATCGAAGAAGCCGTCTTGAAATTTCCATCAGCCATCCATAATTCTGATTTTTAAGTATTGCTAAGTTTTTTTGTGTTGAAAATATTAAGAATCTTTCATATGATTGACCAGAGTCAAAAAGAAGAAATGGCTCACCAGAATGTGTGCTTTTATAGTCTTCTGGAATTTTGAGCTGAATAAAATCTAATGGAGATGCCAGTGTTTGATTTGAAGCATTTCTAACTTTTCTAATTGTTCTTGACAATGTGTTAGCAGAGGGTAAATTTCCAGCCAAAGCTTTTGAAACTGAGAGAGCTTGACTTGAAAGTATTTGAGTAGGAGTTTCCAAAGTTGTTCTTGCATTCTTATGTATTTCATTCATATATAATATTTTAGGTAAATCAATAGAATCTGGTGTATGATTATGGATTCCAGTCAATTTAACATTCCCATCTTTTTTAATTGCTCTTCCTTTGCAAAATTTATTAATACAAATCCAATAAGATGTATCTAATTTTTCATTATTCTTGTAAAAAGTATATCCTTGACAACTGAGCATGAGTTTATTTTTTCACTTTTAATCATTGTGTATTCCATTTTAATATTATAAATTGCAAAAAAATTTTCAAGAGTTATTCTATTCTTTTTGATTAATGTTTTCAAAACTTATTTGGCACATATATTTTTAGTATCCATTTTGGGTATTATAATTTTAAATAACTAATTATTAATAAAAGATATAATTAATATCTAGATATTATTGAATCAAACTTTAGATTATTCTAAATAGAATTTTTAGATATCCTTCAAATTTTTTTGTTTATATTAATCCGATAACAAAAACATTTTTAATATTTTTAACAAATATGAATAAATTATATCAACTTTTATTATATTAATTGTTATTATATAAGTTATCATTATATGAAGTTTTATTATATAAACTAAAATTATATGAATTGCCACCAAATCTTTAAAAAGACATATAGAATCTATACATAATATATTCACAGCAAACTATCCAGAAGGACCAGAAAGAAAAATAATGATAGACAACTTATTATTAGAAAGAAATTCTTAGTCCACAAGTATCAATTTGTTTGTAAGCGATAATCAGATAAAACTAGAGGCAACTTACGCAATTGTATTAAATATAGCGAAATTAGGAAAATGTTTTAATACTGGTCAATTCATTCAACGCTGTATGGTAGAGACGGCCAAATCACTTTTTATCAATAAGCCGTATCAAGCCGAAGTTATATCTAAACTAGAATCTTTATCTACAGGGTGTCGCAAAAGTTTCTGAAAAAAATTTAAGTGCATAATTGAAACTTAAAAATCTAATTAAATAAAAATTGAAAAAATATTTTAATCTAAAAAAATAAAGTTTAGTAGTTAATATGCCTTCCATTAGCATTTTTTAAATCATTAATTCTTTTTTTTGAAACTTTCTGATAGATTTTGCAAAAAATTTTTGGTATATTTTCCCATTCTTTTTGAGTCCTTTTAATTAACCCTTGGGCAGTAAAAGGAATAGGATTTTCATATATTTTATTTTTTAGGTAAGCCCATAGGTTTTCTATTGGATTTAAATCTACCGTTTCTAGGCCAAGTACCTTTACACCATACATTAGAAACTGTGTCTTTTATTATGTCTAAATTTAATTTTGAACTGTGGGGTGGTGCCTCACCTTGCATAAATGTTACCAAAATATTATTTTTAAATAATAGTGGATCATCCAGTGAATTTAAATACATTGGTAATATGTTTTCTCTGTAATATTTCGCATCGATATTTACATTATTAGGAACAATGTGTAATTTTTTAACTCCGTTAGAACAAAATCTACCTGCAACCATTATTTTTATTGAATTTCTTGGAATTTGTTGTGCTGGGACATCATTTTTATTTTCTGTCTTAAAGCGTAAATTCTGCTTGTTTCCTTCAGAATGAAGATATATCCAACTTTCGTCTGTAAATAGGATATTATCCCTTTTAATCTTCCCTCTAGGAAATTCCGTTAAGTATCTATTATTTTCTACATAATTGTAAAAATTCGGCCTATCTTCTACATTTTTATTAGATAAAAAGGGCTTTTTAGGTGGCTTAAAGGCTGTTTTACCCCATTCTGTACTTTTTACAAATCTTTGGACAGTTCTATGGCTTAATTTTTTATTTTAAATCTATTTGATCCATTTAAAGATGCGGCACAGTTTCTTGTAGAACTTCCAATTTTTTGGTACATTCCGCCTTTAATCATATTTTTTGTTGTAGGAGAGAGCACAGGTGGCCTTCCAGACACACCTTTTTCTCTAACATAGTCACTATTTTTCCATAATCTTACTGTATTATTAGAGACATTCATTTTTCTAGATATTTGCATAATTGACTCTCCAAGTTTTAATCTTTTTTGGATTTCTAATCTTTTATAATTCGTGTAGACGGATTTTTAGTGCTCATATTTATAAAAAATTTATAAATATAAGCTGCATTTATATTTATTTTTTAATGGCTGAAAAAAACTTGTAAATTTTTCAGAAACTTTTGTGGGACCCTGTATATCAGAACAAAGCACTAAAAGATGCATTATGCACTTATATGAAGAGGTAAAATTAATGCATTTGAACGATATCTCTAACTTTGATTTTCTATCTATCTCGATAGATGAATCTACAGACATAAGAAACGTGGCTCAATGTGCGGTTGTAATGAGATGTTTGACCAAATCAGGTATTGTAGAAGAACTATTTGAGCTTATTCCATTAACATCCACCATCTAGGAATAGATACTTCTAATACTATAATTAAGAGATTAAATGAATGTGGTATTAATATAAGCTCGATTGTTTCTATATGTACAGATGGTGCGCCAAAAATGCTTTCTTCGAAGGTTGGATGTGTTGAATTTATAAGTGATGAAGTTGGGCACAGTATGGTAAATTTCCATTGTATTTTACACAAGAAAATTCAACTTGTAAGGTATTCAATAAAATAGAAGAATTAAAATCGATGATGATTTTTATTGTTAACATCATCAACTTTATTGAGTGCAAGGGATTGAAATGTAGGCAATTTACTGAAGTACTGAATGAATTAGATAATTGTTATGATGGATTTGTTTATTTTAGCTCAATTCGCTGACTTTCTAGATATTCAGCATTACAAAGGTTTAGTGATTGTTTAGACGAAATAAAGATCTTTATAGTAGATAAAAAGTTTGAAAATAACTATAGTATCCTTTTTAGTGAAATTGGTCTTCAAAATTTCTTCTTTTTATTAGATATCACGAACCATCTCAATACTCTCAAACTTAAGCTTCAAGGAAATGGAAACACCGCATTTCAGCTTATAGAAACTGTATTATCATTTGAAGTCAAACTAAGTAGATTTGATCAAGCTTGCCCGAATGAAACATTTAATCATTTCAATAATTTGAGGAAATTTAGAAATGGTAATAGCCTCACTCAAGAAAATATTATTAGTGGTACTATTTTTTCTGGATATATTAAAGATATATCTGAAGCTTTTGGAGAGAGATTTATAGACTTTAGAAAATACTATGATACGTTAAAAATTATGGTTTGGCCTTTAAAATCTGATGTTTATTCGATAAATATTGATTGTTTTTCTGGAGTCAATGCCGCTGATATGGAAAAAGAAATTAGAATTCAATAGAAGAAATTGTATACCATTTTTTTAATAGTTTTACTACTTTATTTCAACATTCAAACCGACTCGCTTTTTGATTATTGACTATTTTTGGATCAACTTACAAATGCGAGTAGATTTTCAACTATGGAGTTTATTAAAACTAAACATAGATCAAATCTTAATGACGACACTTTAAATCAGTGTTTCTTAACCGGGGGTGCGAAAAGGAATTTTTTGGGGTGCGAAGAATGCTTTAATAATTTAAAAAAATTTACTCGGATTTAGTATATTTTTAAATTAAAATGCGTTTAGATTAAAGTAAATAGGTTTTTGATTTTATTTTTATACAGGTTTAATAATTATAATTTAACAAAATTTGTACTTTTTAATATTGCTAATAGATTTTACTTAACAATGAAACTCTTTAATTAGTATCCGTAAAACCAATTTAATGTTTAGATCAAATGGACTTCAAATTTCTTTTTATAATTAAAAACCGAAATAGTTATAATTATTGTTTGTTTCTTTATTCTAATTAAAAAGTTCCATTAAGTTTTTTTAAATTAAGATAGCTTTAATATGCAAAAGAAAAGGCAATGGAAAGATAATTATGTAGCTTTTTGATTCACATGTATAAAAGAAAAGGACGGTACACAAAGACCACAATTAATTTTGTGCTGTAAGATGTTTTCGAATTCTAACCTCAAACCCTCAAAATTGTTAGAATATTTTAACAATATTCATGGCGGTGAAGATTCTTGATATACCCTCACCATTTTGCAGCAAAAAAGAGCTAAATTTGATAAAGCTGGGACTATTACAAAATTTACGACTTCAGTTATTGAAAAACCCTTACTAGAAGCTTTATACAAAGTAGCTTATATATGTGCAAAAAATAAAAAACCACATACTATAGCCGAAGAACTAATAAAACCTTGTGCTTTAGAAATTGCAGAAACTGTATTGGATCCTGATGCTTATAAAAAATTTAAAGAATTCCACTTTCTAACGATATTATTAGAACTAGGATTCAAGATATCAGTAAAGATATATTAGCGCAAGTTGCTCAAGATATAAAGAATAGCCCACTGAAGATAAGCATCCAATTAGATGAGTCAACGGATGTTGATAATTGTAGTCAATTATTGGTGTTTATAAGATACATAAAAGAAAGTGAAATTATAGAAGAATTTTTATTTTTTGAAACTTTGGAGTTGAGAACAAGGAGAATTGATGTTTTTAATCACATAAAAGAGTTTTTTTCAAATCATACAATACCAATTAATATCATTGGCTCTATTTGTACTGATGGTTCTCCTGCAATGTTAGGCAATAAGTCTGGTTTTGTCTCATTCATCAAAAAAGAGGTACAAGATGTTAAAATAACACATTTCATGCTTCATCGCCATGCACCTGCATCAAAAACCTTACCAGAAAATTTAAATAAGCAATTATCTACAGTAGTTAATATAGTGAACTATATTAAAGGAAAAGCACTTAATCACCGAACTTTTCGTGCCTTCTGCGAAGAAATTGGCTCCGAACATACGATACTCCTTTATTATACCAATGTAAGATGGCTTTCCAAAGGAAGAATGTTATGTAGAGTATTTGAAATGCGAGAGAAAATCACCTAATTTCTTAAAGAGAGAAAATGTGACATGGTCAAGGATTTCGAAAATAGAGATGCGATACTAAGATTGGAATACTTAACAGACATATTTGTTCACTTGAATGAATTAAATTTATCAATGCAAGGGTTTTCAAGAAATATAATCAGTGCTAATGAAAAAACATCCAGTTTCATTGAAAAGTTAAAGCTTTTAGAAAATCGAGTTAAGAAAGGAACTTTTTCAAATTTTACTTTATTAGATGGAATAATATTGGAAAAAAAGAAAAAATCAATTTTAGATGATATTAAAGAACATTTGGGAAAATTGGGTACATCATTCAATGACAATTTTTCCATGGGAAAAATTAATAAAGACCAAAGATGGATATTGGATCCATTTTTGTTTGATCTCAATTTTCTGGAAGATTAATTTTTTTATAAAGATGATCTTATTGAAATAAAAGCAAATACGCGTAGTCAGATGGAGTTTGATAAGTTTACTTTGGACGAATTTTGGTGCTCACAGCTGACACTATTCCCAAAACTAGCAAAAGATGCTTTATATATACTTCTGCCATTTTCTACTACATATTTGTGTGAAATAGGATTTTCATCTCTTTTTCATATCAAAACTAAGGCAAGAAATCTCTTAAATGCGAATGATGATATGCGTATAGCGCTTTCAAAAAAGAAACCTAGGTTTGAAGATATTATTGCGAATAAACAACAGCAAGATAGTCATTAATAAAACGATCATTTTTTATTTGATATTTTTTACTGAATTTATATTTTTAAACAAAATTTGGAGTCATTATTCAAAGGGGTGCCAAACATTCATCGAAATAAGAAGGGGGTACAAAAGTCTTCAAAAAGTAAAAAAGGTTAAGAACCGCTGCTTTAAATGCTTTAATGAAGTTAAAAACATCAGTTTATCAACCTGATATAAAAACTCTTGCTTCCAAATTCAAAAACATCAAAATCGATTAATTAGACACTATTTTTTACCTAAAAATACATTGCGGCCCTTTAAAGTTTTCCAAAATGCTGAATTTAGAAAATTGGGCTCGTACAGTCAAGCTATTTGGAGGCCCCTGTCTTAGATCGTTTTGAAAAGTTAACATTTTTTTCTTAAACGGCGTTTTTTAATTGTCTTTATGCCAATATTTTCAAGATCTTCTGACAATTGAAAGCGGTGTATCACGATAAACTAAATTTATTTTGATAAAGTTCTTTATAAACTATCCGAAATAAATGTTCAAATCAATATTTTGATTTTATTGTTTGTTTATTCACATTTAATCAATGTTAAAATCCAGATATGAAAATTTTGAACAGATTTTGTACTAATGAAAACCGATTGATTGAGTATATAGTGTCGACCAAAATCGTTCCAATGTTTTTGAAATCAAAAAAAAATTGAATAACTCTGAGAACATTTGATGAAAAAATCCAAAATTAATAAAATATATTCATTATCAATAAATGTATATTATATCAAATTTTCAAATTAATTATTTGAATATTAAATAAATTACAATAAAATTAAAA
Source organism: Holacanthella duospinosa (assembly GCA_002738285.1). Classification (NCBI taxonomy): domain Eukaryota; kingdom Metazoa; phylum Arthropoda; class Collembola; order Poduromorpha; family Neanuridae; genus Holacanthella; species Holacanthella duospinosa. The sequence goes on from NIPM01000705.1 coordinate 10,736, forward strand.
TAAAATTTATTGGAACGATTTTGACCCCAACTTGAAAAAAATACAAAAAACCTCATAAAATTATAGATAACATGAAGAAGATATCAGATACCAAAAACAGTGAAATTATTCAATCTTTAGTTGCTGGTGAATCATATGGCAAAATATCAAGAAAATATGGTGTTAGTAAGAGCACAGCTTATAGAATTGCTATCAAAAACAATTTAAGCAAAGTTAATAAATTAATGAATCCTGCAGGGCGTCCAATAAAGTTAAATGAAAGAGATGAAAGAACTATTGCGCGAATCATTGAATCTGGAGAATGTACCACCACCGTAGAAGTATCCAGATATTTATTTAAAAATCTCCGAATGAAGATAAGTTCTTCAATTAAAAGACTTTTACGTATAATAGGTATGAAGTCCACTAGAAATGGACCGTAGAAGATTGGAAGTATGTGGTTTGGTCTGATGAAAATAAAATAAATAGATTTGGTAGCGATGGGCTAAAATGGTGTTGGAAATCTAAAGAAAAAAATGCTCAAATCTAGATATGTAGACCCTACATTAAAGTTTGGAGGGGGTTCTATCATGATATGGGGCTGCATGACTCAATTTGGACCCGGCCTGATAACAAGAATTAACGGGACACTAGATTCAGACTTATATTGCGATATTTTAGGGTATGAATTGCTCAAGACATTAGATTATTATGAAATCCCTAAACTGATATGATTTACCAACACGATAATGACCCCAAATATACATCAAAAAAACAAAAAACGCTTGTTAGATCTCAATATCAAGGTGCTCGATTGGCCAGCACAGTCTCCGGGCTTAAATCCAATCGAGTACCTTTGGATGCAGCTTAAACTCGATCTTTCTAGGTATGATGATACTGCTATTGGAATTATGGAATAGAGTTCAAGAAAAATGGAATGCTATTGATAAAAAACATGTTTAAAGTTGATTATGAGCATGCCTAATAGAATTGAGCAAGTTTTTAAGGCTAAAGGCGGCTATACAAAATATTAAAATAGTTGGGGTCAAAATCGTTCCAATAAATGGAATTTTATTTTTATTGTGATTTATTTAATATTCAATATATTAATTTGATAGAATATACATTTATTGATAATGAATATATTTTATTAATTTTGGATTTTTTTCATCAAATGTTCTCAGAGTTATTCAATTTTTTGTTTGATTTCAAAAACATTGGAACGATTTTGGTCGACACTGTAAATCTATAATGAATCCCATCTCACACAAACGCGAGTACATTTTTTGACCTCCCACCTACCCTAAACTGATGATAGCTGTCCTTTAAATCAATTGTGGTGAAATATAGATCATTATTTGACACCGATCCTATTTCTTTAATGATGTTTTGGATTTTTGGTAAAGGAAATTCATCATTATTTATCACGGAATTTAGCATTCTGAAATTCAGACATATTCTATAGTTTGTCTTCTTACTAAATTCATCTTTTTTAGGCACCGCCAGTAATGAAAACCTATAGTTACAATCGTCAGGTGCTTTTTCTATATGGTCATTTTGAAGTCATTCATTCACCTTATTGTTTACTACATCATATTGATCAATTTTAACAAAATTAACTGGTTGCCAGATTCCATTTGTGTTTTTAAGTCTCACCTCTAATATAGCTAATGGATGATTACAAAGGTTTCCTGGTTGGATTTCTTTATTTTTACTCAGCTCAGTCTCAATTTGTTTAAATAACTCTTTGTGGCCTGTGTTTCCTATTTTACGATCAATTCATTTTCATGAAATTTTTCAAACAATTCATCAGCATTATTATAATTGTCACTTAAATAATTTTCTTCCTCACTATCATTTAATAACTTTTCATTTTAACTTTTGGTTGAACTTCTTTTTGACAAATTTCATCTCTAAAAGGAACGCCCGTAATGCCATAGCCTAATCTTTTGAATAAATTCAAACCAATAATAACGTCTTGATTGTCAGATAAGTCAGCTACAAGGAAATCAGCATTGATTTCGATATTCCTATTTCTTAGATTAGCGTACTGTGAGATTTTACTACATGTTCATTTATCGCTAATTTCAAACTTTTATTATCTGGAATTATTTCTTCATTATATTTCTGTATGAATCTACTGGATACTAGACTGATATTGGCTCCAGAGTCCACCAACGCCATTACATTTTGACCATTCAAAGAACAAGGCGTGTACATTAGATCAGAATCGTTATTTTTGGAGTCATGATCTATATCATTTTCGTTCAAACAAACAAGTTTCGATATAAGTTGTACTTTTTTGCATTTATACCCCAGGGTCCATAATTCTTTACGTTTAAAACAAAGATTTTCTTTCTTTTCTTCTATCTTTGATTCATGTCTTTAGAATAGCTATTTTTTTCATTTCTGTTGTGAAGATTAAATTTATTTCTGTTGAACTTCCTATTCTTAAAATTGTCAAAATCTCCCTTTTCATGAATTTTCCTAAAGTTATTATCATTTGATTGAGCTATCGCCATTTTAATCATTGCCTTCAAACCAATTATGGTATTATCTACGTTATCTGCGATTGAAGGTATTTAAAGATATTGTTACCTTCTTCCTAACATTGTAAGATAACTCTTCCAAATAAACTACCTTTAAGGTTTCTTCGCTTTCCTTGAACCTGACTCGCTCTATGGCATTAAGGAATCTGTCCGAATAATGTTGGACGGATTCCCCATGGCGTATTCTGATCCTTAAAAGTTCTCGTTTAGACCGCATATATCCCTTCCAAAGTAATCCTTTTTGGTGATATCATCCAAAAGTTCTTTGAGTTTTAAATTAAAAACTCTTGAAATCAGGACGATTTGCTGCTGTTGAAGTTTAATTATTTCAGGCCAATTAGGATTACATGTAAATGTAATAAAAAATCAGGCCTACCGAATTTTTGAACTATACCCATAGCGATAGTCGAGAAAATTCTGGTTCATTGCTCTTGGACTTCAAGAAAATAATGATGTAATACTATCAATGACCTGCCTTAATATTATCGTTATTAAACCTATTGTTGATGAAGACCAAGGGAATTGTACTTTCAGTTGATTGCGGATAAAGTTCAATCTTACAGTAAGCATCACTATGTATTGTTGAGATAGTCATTACCATTAGTAAAGGATTTATTACTCTTACCTGAATAAGAAATTGATAATTATTCTTTGATAGTTTAAATTAAAAGAGAATTATGCCATCTCGGCTGTTCTTGTCCTTATGGAAGTCACTAAATCTGATTTGCTCTATTCTTCCAGATTTAATGTCTCTATTAGAAGGACACCATCAACTGTTTGAAATACTGCAGCAACTTCATTAGATGTCGGTAAAAGTAGATTGCTTCTATTGATTGTCATTTGAACTTCTATTGGTGCTCTACCTATATTGGCCACTTTATTATTCTTCCTGCTGAACTTCAAACAAGCCAAAGCATATGATTTAAATATGACCCATATCATCTAGTAATGAGTGGTTAAGATTTTGAAACTGTACTTTCGCTTCACTTGTGTCCAGCATTAAAGCTGAGAATATGTAGGTACATTTTTGGTTCTGGATTAGATGGAGATCATGAATAACAAAAGTTGGAGGCCCATTAGTAGTAAAGTTTGCTGCATTGTGACCAAAAGATGTGAAAGTAAAGTATCTTCTAGCATTTTCTAAAAACTCCAAACTTCTGGGACCATCCGTCTAAAAGTCCAATAAATGGAAAGTCATCTTCGATTTGAATCATCACTTTTCCTTCATGACATTTGAAGAATGCTTTATTGCCTTGAGTCTTTGTTTTTTCATTTAAAATGAAGTGTGCCACAACTAATATACATTCTATCGCAATCTTGAGGATTCAACTCATTAACATTTGCATTTAAAGCAAACCGATATGTGGGTTTTTTAATTTAAAATTTCCTCTTAAAGTTTCTATTTGTTCTCTTGTTTGAATTCCAATAAGTTCGATTTGGTTGACAACTGTTCTATTATTAGAGTGAATTTCGTTAATATTTTGATTAAAAAATGATTTAAAAACAAATTATTAGTAGTTTCAACAGGATCTATACTATTAATTTCGGATATTTTCTATAATACTCCCTCTTTTGGGCCCTTCGCTGGTCTTCAGAAAACATAAAAACTCTCTCTTTTTCTGAATCTGCGTGTTTTTGTTGTCTTAATGGACGCTGAGAGGCAGAAAGCCTTGCCCTTCTATCTCTATCTTTAGCAGCCTTTGCTTGTTGGCTAAGTGTAAATTGATCCAGTGATAAGTTTGATAGTCATTTTATTTTTGCATCATTGTGCGCTTTTTATCTTAATGCGCGTTGAGATGTAGTTAACTTAGCATGTCTCTCCTTTTCTGCTGCTGTCCTTTTTGCTTTTTTATCTTCTTTGAATTTAAAGAGTCAGTTAATTGATTATTATTCATAGATATCGTTAATAATGAATTGAAAATTTTTTGATTTTTGAACATTTCTGTTATTCATAAGATTTTTATTTGTTTATAAACAAATATTTTTAATGAGATAGAAATTAAATCTTCGTTATGGACAAATTTGGAATAATTTAATTTGCTTGAAATGTTTAAAATCGATAACTACACTTTTACTATATCAATATTTCAATTGATACGTAGATAATGTATAATTTATTAAAGTGGATAACGTATAGTAACTAAAAACTTGTATCTCATTAATAACCTTTTAGTTTTGGGATTCCTTCTTGAAACTATACATGTAAATCAAAAACACTAAAATTATTATTAATAAAATAAATAGTTAATGGAATCTTTTTTATTCTGTAATTTAGCTTCATTTCATTATAGAATTGGAATTAGAAAGCTTTCTAATTTGGAATTTATTGCCACCTTCTTCAAATTACAAGTTAGGCCTCTATAAAAAATAAGAAATATGAATATATACATATGCATTAATATTAAATATATCTAAATTTCTGTGTCTTGGAGTAATCGAGCTTGAGATTGTAATCAATATTATTGGTTTTTCTTGAAATTGTAAGGGATGCGTTATTATTCCTATAAAATACGGCAAATTATCAAACATAAAATACATCTTACACGTGGTTTGCATAATTCCGTTTTCCTTCTTTTTCTAGGTTTTGAACTAATGAGTCTGATAATTCAAAAAGTTTCAGTTGATAACTGAAGATAAAAAATAATTGCAAAACATATTAGGTTCCAAATTTAATTGTCTCTATTTTTTGTTATCATTTATCCTATTTTCATTTTTCCATTGCTGTAGTTAATGTTTTTGTGCTTTGTAAACAAAAATTATTTTCTCATTTTTTATCGATTTATTAATTGTTTTGGTTGAGTCTACATTGAGAATCAAGATTATGAACATTTGAACTATAAATAAGAAAAATACTATTAACAAAATAAAGATATAAATTAATAAAAAAATTTAATACAAAAAACTGCATCATATGGAATAAAATTTTTGAAGAAAACTTAATATTAGGGCGTTTCGCGCAAAGAGGCAGTAGAATTTTGTTTAATTACGCCTTTAATAATATACTAATAATACCATGACTTTTAAATTAATTTATATAGACTAAAAGCTTTATTTATAAATAATTATATTTTGAATATTATCATGAATAGCTTGCAAAAATTAAAAGATTCAATTTCAGATAAAGAACAGCGGATTTTCATCAAATTTGGCGTAATCCTGGGACACAGTTCTGGGATAAGTCATAAAGAATTAGTTTAATCAGTTGGAAAAAGTGCCTATAAACTAAATGCAGTCAAAAGTTTAGTCACTAAGCTTAAGAGAGGCTACAATGTGGTCGAAGATAACAGAGGAGGTGATACAAGTGATGTCTCGAAAAAAGAAAATGTAATAGATGAAATTAAAGAATTGTTGGCCTAAACTAGAACATACTCTTGCCTCGAACTTTACATACGGGTGAATTGTAGTAAAACAACAGTATTTCGATCTTTAACAGAAGATTTACAAATGAAAAAAGTATTAAGTAAATGGGTACCTCATTTTCTCACAGATGAACAAAGAGAACATAGAGTGTTAGCATGTAATAACAATATGCAACTCTTATCGAGACAAAATAACTTAATTAATCGAACTTTGGCAATAGATAAAACTTGAGTGTCTTTATACATGCAATCCCAACGTGATCAGATTCGATCTTGGAGAAATAAGAATGAAGACCCACTTGAATTTGTACTTCAATCTAAATATTAAAAAAGAGAATGCTAATATTATCAATGGATTTTCAAGGTGTTGCTTATTGGAAGCTCTGTGCTCCTAAAGAGACTGTAACTTCAGATGTCTATAAAAACTTCCTAGTATAATTATTAGAAAAATGGTGTCCTGATAATAAATTCAAGGTACCTATAATATTACATGATAATGCTAACCCGCATAAATCAAATCTTATAAAGCAGTATTTTATTGATGAAAATATTCGGGTTTGGGATCATCCTCCCTATTGCCCTCCTATTAGCCCACCTGATTTCAATTGTTTTGGGAAATTAAAGAGGAAGTTAAAAGAGAATATTTACGACGATTGGAATGAACTAGAAATTCCGATAGAAAGTACAATTCAGGGGCTTAATGTTAAAGGTTTTATGAATGGTATCCAGAAGTTACCCAAAAGATGAATAAATGTAATAGATGCAGAAGGTTCGTATCTATAAACATACTAATTTTTAACTTTATATCTTTTATAGTAAATTTTTAATTTGAATTTTTTCGAGTGCCTCTTTGCTCGGAACACCCTAGTATTCAAGGAAATCCTCAAATGAAATCGGAGTTAAATATTTAGAATGATCTAAAAAAGAAATCTTTAACTCATTTATATCTGATAGCAATCAAAAAGTGAGTTAAGGGACTTTTGTCAAGTATTAATCAAAATCCTATAAAATTGCTACCAAATGGACAGATGTATGTAGCGTATGTGAGTAATCAAAAAAGAATCTCAAAAAGCAATACGAATCACTTAATACAAAAGATCAAAAGGAATACATTTTAACAAATGAAATATTTGATATTCATATATTTATAGTTGAGAATCAGCGAAAATAATTTAATCTAATAAAAGAGAGATAGTATGAAGACGCATGTCTTTTAGTATTGGACTAAAAAGAGAATTTTAAACTCTCATATTGCGGTAATCAAGTTTCCTGCCTTGATGCATCTTTGATTTTTAAATCGGAAGGCTCAGTGAAAAGACATTATTTGAATTTTTTGAGCAAAATTTTATCGCATGACAGTCCTTTTTCGTCCGATATTCTAGCTATTGTTGTAGGAAGATTGAAAAGGTTGGGTTTTAAACATGTGAATGATTTTACTGATTGTGGGCCTCACTTTAGATCGAATGAATTCGTTTACAGTGGAAAAATATTGTCAGATAGATTTTGGATAGACATCTCTATCAATTTTTTTGGTAAACACCGTGGAAAGAGTGATGTAGATGGCAGGTTTGGACGTCTTAGCCAGGTATTTAAAATACTTGATTATGACACAGAAATTCATAATGTTTATGATCTTAAAGTAGCGTTGAAAATGAGTTTAAAGTGTGGAAATGGAATAGCGTTTGGTTTGATATATCGAGAGAGAAAGAAGGCCAAAGTCTATAAACAAGATGAAATTCAAATGACTTTAAAAAATTATGTCTTTCTTGTTTATCGGAAGATGTTCGTATAGTAATTTAACAAAAATTGAAAAGGTCGAAGACGAAAGAACGACATCTTACACATTCAAAACCTGCTTTAAAACTCGAATTAAGAGGTTTTTTAATCCTAATATACTTAAAATTTTGAAGGCCAGAGTCGGATAGTTGTAAAAATGTAGATCAATTAGGTGTACTTATTTATGGCTTAGGGGCCGAGTACGTCTTCCCTCTTGATGTTAATCTTACTACATATGCTGTTTTTAAACCTGTTTTCATTTATAAAAATGTATATTACTTAAATTAAAAATTATAAATATTAAGGTTAATGTTTTTCATTTTAAATTTTGTGACAAAAAGAATATAATTATGTTTCAAAAATATTGTACCATATTCCCATCCTTCTTCTATATGACTGAAAATTTTCGAAGCCTCGCTTAGGGTTCTATTAGAATTTTAAAAAGAATTGTTTCATTATAGATATAATTCATTTTTTATATAAAAATTAGTTTGTTTAAAATTATATTATAAATTAAATAAAAAACCTAATATAAAAATAAAATATTTAAATGCCGAAAATAAATTAGCCGGGGTTTAAAAGAAATTTATCAATTTTACTTATTATATGTCTATAATAAGTAAAGTAAAAAACAAAAAAGTCACCATACATTAATAGTTATAAATTACCGTTTTGCGCCACCAACTTATTGGATTTGGTTAGTTAAATATATATGCTTTTGGTAGGTTAACGGACTGCTCAAACGAGCCTGAATTACCATATGTTTCCTACTCATTTTCTATATTTAACTGCACTTCGCAACAACAGGAAGACTCTAAAGCCTTCTTTGCATAGAACTATTTACAAATGTGGTAATTATTTGTCGATATGGAGCAGTATTTATACTTGAAAGGGCACCTGGAGAAATTAATTAATGCGCATGAACCATGATTAAATTATGCAAATTAAGTAATGAAACAAATGAACAATAAATATGCATGAAAATTAATCAACATTGCATTGATGAATTAATTAATAAAGCAAAGGTGCAATAAAAAATGCATGAAAAATATAATAATAGCACAACATTCCCTTATAACAAATTAAATATATTGAGTAAATTTTATGTAACACAGCACCAATTAAATTTGATACAAATGACAGATGAAAAGGAGCCGGAGCAAGTTAAATTGGCATAGGAAACTGTAAAATTGAAAGCGACCCGACTAAAGAAAATGAAAAAAGCAAATACCAGAGCAAATAATCGTTTATCCCCATACGACAATACTATACCTGGGACAAAGTTCTTTAGAAAAAGAAGGAAGATAATAGAAAATATCAGGAAGCTACATTTCAATGCTCATATCAACCAAAAGAGCAATATACTTTCAGTTATAGCATAAAATTGTCTTAAAAAGCTGTTAAGGAAAAGCGGATTTAAGTTCTCTGACAGCTAGTTCGTTAATTCAAAAACAAAAAGAAAGGAAGTAAACATAACTTTAAATAACTATAAAAGCTACATGCCTTATAGTAAAAGAAAAATTGATGGTACAATAATTAAAAAGATCTATAAGTATTTAGAGAAGTATTCAAGAAACTTATCTAAAGAAGAAGGGGTAAATTATCTAGATAAAACAAAAATAAAGATATACAGAGAGTATATAAATGATGGTAATGAACACATGACTTATGGAACTTTCTTAAAAATATGCCCCAGAAAATATTAAAAAGGCTTAAAGCGAACAGACGTCTGTGGGATTTGTGAATTGATCAAGAACATCTTGAAAAGAAAGATTCCGGATTTAATGAAACAGAGAAGATAAAGTACGAAAGAACAAAGGAGATATATGAGATGCATTGTAAAGTAGTAGATTATCAAAAAAACCAGCTCAAGTACTTAAAAGAAAATTTATCTGACACTTCTTGTATATTGATACTTGACTTTAAGGAGAAATTTAAGCATTCCCATGGCGGTAATGAAATTAGCCAGGATTACTAAAACAAAAGGCAAGTACCATTTCTAGGTACCTGTTTGATTTTTAAGAAAGATGGACTGATTTAAAGGCACTATCTTAACTGCCTTTCTTTAATTCTTTCGCATGACTCTCTTTTTGCTTCAGATACATTGGAAGCCACCCTTAAATATTTAAAGGAACAGTTTAAGTACTTCAATGTTTTCACTGATTGTGGGCCACATTTTAGATCAAAGGAATTTATATCCAAAGCTAATAGTCTATCCAAAAAATTTAGTGTCAATATTAGCGTCAACTTTTTTGGAAAACACCATGGAAAGAGTGAAATATATGGTATGTTCTGAAAACTCTCTGTAGTATTTAAAAGGATAGACTTTATCCATAAGCTCAATAACGTCCATGAATTAAAGGGTGCATTCGAGCAAGGGTTCTGTATGGAGGAGTTGGTTTAATGTATTTTTACTGTGTATGAAAGAGATTCTAGACCCAAGGTAATCAAAAAAGTCAAATTTTGTGGGTTAAAAAAAGTTAAGTCATTTCTATTTATCAAAGGTAGATCTTTTGGATCAGGTCTAAAAGCTGACCCCCGGGGTCAGCAACTAAACCTGTTACCCAAGGGTTAAAAAAAATTTCGAACCCTGAAAATGACAAGTGGCTTTTTTATGAACTTTATAGTCAACATACAGGCCAACGATGTGAGCGATATGATATCATTTTTAAAGTTCAAGAGCCTTCTGAAGAGCCTGCTCCCGTGTTCTTCCTGTGGTTTAGTAGAAGAATAATAAAGGATAAATTTGGCTGGAAGTGCATGAACAAAGGGTACATCCACTACAAGGTGACAAAATCACTCAGAACAGGTTCTCTCTTCGCATAATTCTCGTGAGATCTAAGGCCACTGCTTCTAGGGATATACCTGTGGTCTGTTGAGACCCCCGTGGTCAGAATCTGTGAGGAGACAGGACTATCCAAAGGGAAAATAGCATCTCTCTTGTGTATCCTCAGTAAGATCTGCGGTAGGTACTTTGAAGTCAACCCCGTGAGACTGGGTGGAGAGGGAATCTTCTGCCAGGTTGACGAATCGATGTTCTCCTACAAGCCGAAATAGCACAAAGAAAGAAGCTCAGGTGAGGGGAGGTGAGTTTTTGGGGTTGTAGATACAAGTTACACCCCAGCCCATGGATTCATGGACCATGTGGAGAGGAGGAATGCAGCCACCCCCCTTCCCATCATCCAGAGAGAGTGCCACCCAGGAAGTATAATCCTGTCTGATGGTTGGGCTGCATACTCCGGGATCCAGAACTTGGGATATGAATACAGGTTTGTAAACCACAAAGAAAACGTTGTGGATCCAGTATCTGGTTAACACGCCCAAAACATAGAATCTTATTGGAATAAGCAAAAGATTCGGGTGAAAAGGATAAAGGGCCTTGATAGATGTCACAAAAAAGAATATTTGAATGAGTTTATGTGGCGGGATAGGTTTCCCGATAACCCTTTCTTGAGGATGTGTGAGCACATCAAGGAGTATTATACTCCAGACCTTTAATAAACCCTTCTGTTGTGTTCATGTTCTTCTTGTGTCATTTCCTGGTGTTTTTGACATTTTCTTCCTGGAGTCAGCTTTTGAACCTGTTGACTTTGGGGGTCAGCAAATGGACCTGATCCGATCTTTTTACTCTTTTCTTACCAAAATTGGCCAAGATTATATTGAGTTCAAGCCTAAGGAAGAAAATGTAGTAGATAATAGAGAAACCTTACTTAGTCCAAAGACATGCTTTGAATCTAGAATTAAGCGGTTTTTTAATGAAAGAGTACATAAAATGCTGAAAACACGAGTCGGATAGTATAAAATTTTAGATTCGCTAGGGGTACTCATTTATGGCTTAGGGAATAAGTATTCCCTCCCTCTTTGATAGCGAATCTATATAACATACTATATCTAAACCAGTTTTCTTATAATACAGTATTCTATTGACTTTATCAATAAATTGAAATATTTAAATTTATTCTTTTTTTCAAAAAGAATAGGAAAGATCTTTCGAAAATTTTCTGCCATATCAGAAGAAACGAACTCAACTACAAAATAAAACAGCAGTGATTCCCGGTGAGAGTGTACAAAGCATATTCAACCGACAGATTTTTCCTGGAATAAAATATTCAAACAAAAAGTAAGAGAGTATTATGAATGGATGTCGGATGATAATAATATGGAGTGCATAAGAGGGGACAATCTGCGTGCTGGCAAGGAGTCGACGGTTATTGACTGGGTAAACAAAGCATGGAATTCTGTTTCCAACGAGATAATCATGAGATCCTTCAAGTCATGTGGGCTAATAACTGATGTTAATGGTGAAGAAGATAATCAAATACATTGTATTAGAGAAGTTCAGCCATGTAATTGGGCATATAATATTTTAAGACTTTTTAGGTGCGGACTTTCTAATAATCGTAGAGAAATTTTAAACATTGAAGTTGCAGACGAAAATGAATGTGAAAAAATTGAAATTTTGATCGATTCAGATTTAAGTGATGATTAATGCGGTGATGGGTAATCTGATCGTAATCAATCGAGTGAAGGTCAATTTGGAGATGAAGCAGATTGGGTTAATAGTTCATTTCTTACTGATGAGGAATTTGGAATTAATGATAAATCTATTGATGAAAATTTGGAAATGGATATTGGGAGCGAAATTGGTTATTCGGATAGTTTTTTAGGTGGAGCTTTTTATGATAACAGTAAAATTATTTATGAATTATCTAAATGATTTCTGAAGTTTTAATCTTAATTTTATTAAAAAATTAGGTGGAAATTTTCAGATTTTTCAAAATATTTATAAGACCGTGCTCAAATATATGACCATACTCGTTTATAAGGCCGGGGGTCTAGGTGTCTAATTTCATTATAAGACTAGGTCTTATAATCGGACATTTACGGTAAGACATTACACATAGGAGTCGGACTACTTGATGAGTGAACTGTTTATACCGTTTCCCAGAATTTATGACATTTTCTCAATTTGAAATTTTTCCAACTACTTTAAGTACCGATTTTGATTTTCCTGGGAATATTTCTTTTATAATATTTTTAATAGGTTATATTCAACTTTTGGCGATTTTTAAGCAAAAACCAAAAAATTTGGGAGGGGCGTTTTATATTATTTTGACTATTAAATGATTGAGTCGTAAAGTAGCCGACTTGAGTCGTTTATCAAGCAAGCAGTGTAGCTCAAGATTTTAAAAAGTCAGAGCGGCATAAGCCAAGTGGTTTTCAATCACGGACCCCAATTTGAGCCCTAATTGCAATCTCTTAAAGTCAACCAATATTATTCAGCTTAACATTGCTAACACCTTTATTCGTCCATGTAGATACAGAATATGGATTTAATTAAACCGAAACTTGAAAAGTTAAGCCAAATAAATTTATCTTATTTTCACACTTCAGTAATAAATATACATGAAAATAGAATTTGTTGATTAATAATGCAATTTAATTTACAATGCGCCTTCTAATACAATGATATAATTGTTTGTATTCCTATAAACCATTATCACTTTTACGATTCAAAAGTGCCTGAGACTAATTTTAAAATATCCCAGTATTGTTGAAATCTGGAGAAACGATGAAAACCTCTCATTTTGATCACCAAAAGCTTCTACAAAGTGTGTTTTTCATGAAAAAGTATCAAACAATGAAACAAAGAGACGATTTTACCCTTTTAAATATACATTTATCAATTTTGCGTCATTTCTTTTACAGAATATGATTAGATACGATTAGAGATAGCCGTCCCGAGAAATCTCGGGAAATGACTCATTTTATTAATTCCCGAATCCCGATATTCAGATACTAATTTCCCGAGAAAATTTTAATTATATATAAATATTTATATACTATATATTGTGACTATAAATCCAAAATAATAATAAAATCCTAATTTATTCCATCAAAAATTCAAGTTAATATTTGAATTTTAATACTTCAACTAATATAATTATGATTTCTTTTTTAATAATTGACACTTAATATTAAAAATTTACATAAACTAGGTAATTTATATATTTTAGTATTCTTTAATTATAGACTAGATATTTGTTTTTAAAAGCTTTCATATTATTTTATTAGAATAATTTCCATATGGACCAAAAATTTTGAAAGAAACCAATCATTTTAGTTGAAGAATTCAGTATAATTCTCGTATACTATGTATTTAATAATTTCCCGAAATCCTGGTAATTCCCGAGAATGATTAAATCTGGATTCCTAAATCCTAGGATTGTAAAAATTGTCGGGAACAGTTAACTCTAAATACGATCTTAATAGAAAAAGAGGAAAATAAAATGAAAGAACTACAGGAAATAAAAGAAAACTTGATTTAGAAATAGAAAAATATTATTTATTAGCAATATATATTGTGAGTTGATAGAATTAGTAAAAAGTCAAAATAAGATATTTCAAAACTGAGGACGAACTATTACCAACAGCTTCGCAGGCAAAGACTTGTTTGGATAAACTTGTTAGGTATTGTGAGTCTAGAATTGAAGATTTTAATTTTATGTTTGAAAATGTTGCTTCTTTGCTGAAAAACTAAAGATTTAATTAAAACTGTAGCCGAAAGATAAACTTTTAAATAAAGGAAAAGAATAAAAGGGAGCTAAGCTTAAGTAGCCAAAAAAGCACAAAATAAAGCAATAGAAAGCAGTAACGATTGGGCATTCGAAAACGCCAACTTTGGCATAGAAACTTGACAATCCTTGTTGCATTTCTCCTTCATCCTAACATCTTGAAGTTGGCTGCATTTATTTTGACATTCAGTAGCATTAGCAAACTTATTCTTTTGAGTAGATTCATCGGGACAAGTGGTACTACAAGTTTGGTTGTTGCATAACTTGTGGTAGTAGCCATCTATGGATGATTTCTTGGTCATCGTGGCTGTAAACTAATTAAGGACAATATGGATGCTTTCATTCTTTGGTTTTGATAAGAGAATTTCCTTCGAATCGTTATTTATACTAAAAATTTTCTTCGTCGATTGTTTTGATCTTGCTCTTTATTTTCCTTTCCCTTAAAGATTCTTTGCTTAACTCAACCAAATTTTTAATGATTATTAATCAACCAATTATTTAATAAATGGACTACTCTGAACAAAAATAAAGTGCCATCTACAGAAACTTGTTAAAGTTGATTGCTGGAAATTTTGAGTATGCAACTTTTGTTTATTGAGATGTATTAATTCTGTCATAAAATGCCAATTTAGACATCTTGATAAGCTCAAAAGAAGACTTCTAAATGTATCCCACGAGTAACAGTAAAATTTTGCAAGTTTGTGTTTAAAAATCAGATGTTTGGTATGTGATTTTTAAATTGCACAATAATGACTTGATTGTTTAGGTTTCAGAGAATTTTTAGAAATCAAATTTTTGTAAACAAAGGAATAAGTAAATGGAGACGCTTATTTTGGTTTAGATAAAGGAAAACACCCTTTTTGTGGTTTATTTTGCTCAATCATGATTCAACCATGTGTTTTCATTTGAAATAACTTTGAGACATCTTTCAAAAAGTAACATGAGACATCAATAGATTTATTGAAATATCCAATTCCAACCCATCTTAAAACTATATAAAAGATGTCCTTTATACCAGAAATCGTCAAAGAAGGGTGAAGCTTGCAACCATAATGATAGCCATAGTTTTAGATGTGTATTTCATATACCCAGACAATCCTCGGATATTTTGTATCACAGATCTATGCTCTTATGCCCAGAAGGATTTACACTAATGCATATGCTATTAGACCATTTACCAAAAGACTTAATTGCTTTTGCATTTTTCCTGATGATCGAATGGTGGTAATAATTAAATATGGTTTAAACTTTTGTATCATGATGAACTCTGTTGTTTTAAAATAGCTCATGATTTCAACAGAAATGAAATCACACTTTCCATATGACCATCAAAAAGATATAAAAAAGAGACTAAGCCGATTCAAAAATACATAAAAATGAACACTATAAAATTAATTACGAGCGACGAAAAACAATATACAGTGGAAAAGACTTTGATACAAAAAAGCGTCTTGATAAAAAATTTAATTCAAGACATACCCAGTAGTTTGGAAATTCCATTATTAAACATCAATAGTTCAATATTTGAATTAATAATTTATTATCTCATTATTCATAAGGATGAAGAATTGGATGAAGGTGACGATGATTTTGAAGAAGAACGCAATCTTTGTATACCAGAATACATAGACATTAGGGACGAAAAGTTCTTATCGAATCTAACTATGGAGACAATTTACAAACTAATGATTGCAGCTAATTATTTGGATCTTGACTGTCTAGTTCAATTATGTGCAAAATTTATCGCTAATTCAATCAGGGGTAAAACTGTGGAAGAGATGAGAGAAATCTTAGGTATCGTGTGTGATTTTACTGAAGAAGAAATCAAGGAGATTGAGTTGGAGCATAAATCATTGTCTGATTTTTAATAAACATCATATGGCTCTTTTCCTTGGGAGTTCATTTATAAAACAACAATTATATTTCAAATAAGGATAAACATATAACTAAAAGTATCAGAAGACTCAGTCTCATTATAAGAAGCTACTTTAGAGAAACACAAATTCATATCGTTGAAATGATTCATGCCATCAAACTTAAAATGTGAGTGATACGCCATCAATTTGAAAGCAAACCAACGGGGAAGTTTCATATTTCCTGACCCAAAACATCGAAATGCTCAGGGTTGTCGATAAATCTAAAAGCAGATTTAAACGATAACAAACCGAGTTTAACCGCGCTAAGCACTTCATTACTCGGTAAAGCCAGAACAAAGGATAAGCTTGGGTTCCCTGCTTCGATGGGATTTTTTGAAAAAAAGCATCAAGAGGTGATGTATCTAACTTCTTTCTACTGTTTTTAGAGTTTGAATACAAAGAATCCAATTCTATAATCTTTGCCTTTGCGTCTTCCAACTGTAAGACATTCAGTTGATAACAATCTTTGATGACTTTACAGCCATAAACACCTTTGTCTTCGATGGCTTCTGCGAGGTTTTAAGTATTAGGGCATTCCGCGCAAACTTTAATTCGAATTTTGTTTAATCACTCCTTTAATAATATACTATTAGGGTCTTCAAGAAAATGTGGCAGTAAAAACTTTTTGTTATATCTCGAAAAATATTTTATAGAAATTGACAAAATTTTAGTATAATTAAGTGTAGTTTCTTTCATTGACAAGGATACTTTTCCAGCGCTCAGGCAGTCTTTGAACACCACGATACAACCCTCGATTCATTCCTTTTAAAATCGCCATTTCTAGCCAAGTTTCGAACACCGACCAAGTTTCAAACTGCACACCACGAAGATCATGTTTAAGAGGTCCGAAACAATCAAAATCATATGGCTAAATATCAGGGGAATATGGTGGTTGGTACCATTACTCGACTTGTTTATCTACTTAAAATTCCTGTAGGAGTTTAGCTTTGTGTGGTCTCGCATTATCCATCAAAATATAGACTTAGAAAACCCTTTAGTGGTTAACCATATATGAATTTTTTTCACTTAAAATCGATTTTAAGCGCTCAGCATTGATTGTTTCTTTTTCGCTACACAGATGATAAAAAGCAATACCATTGTAGTCCATTGCTAAAAGCAACATCCTTTTATTTCCATAAAGTTTGTGCATTGCCATTTGTGGTCCATTTTCACCAGGTTCTAGCCAGGACATCAGTTGATCCTTCTGTGGCGCCATGTACAAACCAACCCATGATTCATCAAAAGCTAGAGTTCCTTTCAGCTTTTATTTAACCTTACTATAATTGGAGAGGTTAAATATACAAGCCTGAACCCTGTGGTCCTTCTGATCTGCGTTCAATTCCATTGGTATATAGCGACCATGTCGCTTACTAAACTTTAGATCATCAGTTAAAATTAGATACACTAATGATTTGGTGATATCCAAACGCAAGCTAATTAGCCTCACACTTACTGCTTTGTTTTCCAATAAAAGTCCTTTAAAAGCTTCAATACGTTCTAGTTTTTTATCACTTTTTTCAGATGACCTTCCGAGAGCTTCTTCTATCGATATCTCACCTTTCTTAAACCTTGATTGCCATCTCTCAACTGTTCTCAGAGACATTTCACAATTATCTAAAGTATTCTCTAATTCTCGTTGGATTTGAGAAGGACATTTACCATGTAGAGTTAAATATTTAATAATTATACGCTGATCTTGAGCACTAAATGATTCAATCAATTTTTCTTTAAAATTCATTTTGAAAAGAATAAAACAGTGTATATTATTTATAAATAAATTGTATCCCTACTATATACAATCAATTTTGGTTTCAATTCATTACACTTTAAACGAGGTGTGGAGAAAAATTTCACCGCCACATTTTCTTGGACACCCTAACACAAAAAGCTTTTAGCTTAATGAAGATTAAATAATAAGAGACTTTTTCTTTGGTTTTTGCCGGATTTTAAATAACTGGGACTGTGTTTCCATTATAATCTAATATATGAATCATATAAAGCTGGAACTCACATGGCGCAACAGAAAAATTTCCATCATTTAGCCAATGTTGGCTCGACTGAAGAAGGTCCAAATTTTTGTTAGTAGTTATGATTATCAATTCATCACTTTTGTAAACTACGAATAATTCGCCTTTTGTAGTATACCTGAATTGATCTACTATGATGCCCCTATTTGGAATTTTCTTTCTTACTATTTTATATAAAGTATCGTTTTTTGGAAACGACCCAGCAGCATCCAAAGAGAAATCCAACGTACAATTTTGAATGACAGTTCTTATTGCTTCTTCAGAATCTAGAGCTCTATGTTTTATTTTTTCCACATATTTCAGAGCCAAAACTCTACTAGAATCTGGAAGATGAGTGTTCTACACGTTCACCTATAATTGAATCGTTTACTATTTTTATTGACCACTTAAATGATTTTTTCTTCTCACATCTACAATAACAAACTCCATTGGGTGAGTTGTTAACTGTATAAGCATAATTTTTATATAATAATTTTCTACGGTTTCCCTGTGTTACTGTAAATTCCATTTCTTAGTTGTTACAAGTCTATAAGTCCGTTCTTTCAAACTGGGTGAAAAATACGTTATGGAGAAAATATAAGATTATAAGATAATATTAATAATTATTTTGTATAAATTTAATGATTGACAATCTTTTATAATAAATTAAGTTATAGTAGTGTTTTTAGCTTATATATTGAAAATTTTATTAGAGCGTTCCGAGCAAAGAGACACTCGAAAAAAATTAAATATAAAATTAAATATAAAAGATATAAAGTTGAAAATTAGTATGTTTATAGATACGAACCTTCTGCATCTATTACATTTATTCATCTTTCGGGTAACTTCAGGATACCATTCATAAAACCTTTAACATTAAGCCCCTGAATTGTACTTTCTAGCTGATTTCTAGTTCATGCCAATCGTCGTAAATATTCTCTTTTAACTTCCTCTTTAATTTCCCAAAACAATTGAAATCAGGTGGGCTAATAGGAGGGCAATAGGGAGGATGATCCCAAACCCGAATATTTTCATCAATAAAATACTGCTTTATAAGATTTGATTTATGCGGGTTAGCATTATCATGTAATATTATAGGTACCTTGAATTTATTATCAGGACACCATTTTTCTAATAATTATACTAGGAAGTTTTTATAGACATCTGAAGTTACAGTCTCTTTAGGAGCACAGAGCTTCCAATAAGCAACACCTTGAAAATCCATTGATAATATTAGCATTCTCTTTTTTAATATTTAGATTGAAGTACAAATTCAGNAAGCAACACCTTGAAAATCCATTGATAATATTAGCATTCTCTTTTTTAATATTTAGATTGAAGTACAAATTCAGGTGGGTCTTCATTCTTATTTCTCCAAGATTGAATCTGGTCACGTTGGGATTGCATGTATAAAGACACTCAAGTTTTATCTATTGCCAAAGTTCGATTAATTAAGTTATTTTGTCTCGATAAGAGTTGCATATTGTTATTACATGCTAACACTCTATGTTCTCTTTGTTCATCCGTGAGAAAATGAGNTAACACTCTATGTTCTCTTTGTTCATCCGTGAGAAAATGAGATACCCATTTACTTAATAATTTTTTCATTTGTAAATCTTCTGTTAAAGATCGAAATACTGTTGTTTTACTACAATTTACCCGCATGGAAAGTTCGAGGCAAGACCATGTACTAGTTTTTGTCAACAATTCTTCCATTTCATCTATTACATTTTCTTTTTTCGAGACATCACTTGTATCGCCTCCTCTGTTATCTTCGACCACATTGTAGCCTCTCTTAAGCTTAGTAACTAAATTTATGAGTGTATTTAGTTTATAGGTACTATTTCCAATTGATTCAACTAATTCTTTATAAATTATCCCAGAACTGTGTCCCAGGATT
Source organism: Holacanthella duospinosa (assembly GCA_002738285.1). Classification (NCBI taxonomy): domain Eukaryota; kingdom Metazoa; phylum Arthropoda; class Collembola; order Poduromorpha; family Neanuridae; genus Holacanthella; species Holacanthella duospinosa. Next base: position 30,796 of record NIPM01000705.1, read on the forward strand.
ACGCTAAATCTGATGAAAATCCGTTGTTCTTTATCTGAAATTGAATCTTTTAATTTTTGCAAGCTATTCATGATAATATTCAAAATATAATTATTTATAAATAAAGCTTGTAGTCTATATAAATTAATTTAAAAGTCTTGGTATTATTAGTATATTATGAAAGGCGTAATTAAACAAAGTTCGAGTATCTCTTTGCGCGGAACGCCCTAATAATATCTCAAACTCCTATAAAAACCATTCTACATTTATAATATGGATTATTATTATATAGTTTTATACAAACTATTTTTTGTAAAAATAATGTTATTTTTTGAGTAAGAATGTAAAATAATATTTAATTCAAGATCTCATGATATACTATATTTTTTGTGTATACTTTAAAGCTTCCATCCTTAAGAGTACCCTGATTTTGAGTATTTATTATCTCTACCTTTATTTTATCTCTTTAAACAGCCCTAGAAAAGGCAACATAAAGCTGACCATGTGAAAAAACAGCCTTAGGAAGATATATACCAACATTATTAAGAGTTGGACCTTGTGCTTTATTGGTTGTCATAGCAAATGCTACTCTATAGGGAATTGTTTCCTTTGAAGAATAAGAGGTAAGTCACTATCAGATGGTCTCAGTATTATTTAGAAATAAATACTATTTGATCTGTTGACGATCCACTTAAAGCTTTTGCTAAAATAAGATTAGGTTTTAAATCAACAAGTATTAGTCTTGTGCCATTACAAAGTCCTTCTCAGTGTTTACATTCTTAAGATATATATAAAAATTGAAAAACTTATTGATATCTTCTTTTAATTGTCTCTAACAATATCAAATTCTTTTATAAGGTACTTGAATCCTTTTCTCATATATTAAGTTTAAATGTTTTTGTTTATAAAAAAATTTCTTCGTATTTCAACTTTTATAAGTGTTTTGGTTGAAGTAAATTAACAATAAAAATGACACGTGCTCAAATTTACTAAAACGTTATTTACTCTATGTAGAGAAGATATTTTAAAATCTAATATAGCCTATATTACCCGCAGTATTTATACCTATCTTTTGATGTTATTTTCATGTTATTTTCTTTAGTCCAATTAAAGTGATTGGCGAACACACACATACACATTCTCGATTTTAGTGATATAGATAATATAATTTCTTACAGTTTCAATTCTATTAATTTATTGAAATTACTTATATTAATTTAATTATAAATTTATATATTCTTATTATTAATTGAACATTAAAACCTATTTAAATAAATAATCTTTGTTTCATAAGATTTAAGGATCAATTATAAATTCCAGCCTCTTTACTATTAAATAATTATTTTAGTGAATTTTCTTTAATATTTCTATATAATTTAATTGGATTCTGTTACTTTTCTATCTAATCAATTTGTTTAATTGATCATTTAAAAAGATTTATCTTTATTTTTAAGATAAATCAATAATTAAATAACATAACAATATCTTCTTTTAATTGTCTCTAGTAATATTTAATTATTTTTTAAATTACTTTAATACCTTTCTTATAGGTTCATTTTGAAAATTTTTATTAATAAAAAATTATCTTCTTCGTATTTCGAGTTTTATTACATTTTTGGTTGAAAAAAGAAAAATCTTACGTGAATCTTATGTGAAACTCACGTGAAATCGCCTTTTTTGCACAAAAAAATGACGTAAAAAGTTATTTATTTACTCTAGAAGAAAAGCTTTTAAAATCTGATATAGCCTATGACATTCCAAAAAAAATTCTCCATCTTTTGATATAATTTTTATCTTATTATATTTAATCCTCTTAATGTGATTGAGGAACACACACATAAACAATTCTCGATTTTAGTAATATAGATTTTTGAAATAGAAATGGTATAGATAAGGTAAAAGTTTAAAAAATTCGATAAAATGTATAATTTAATCCAAAAACTTTAACATCTACAATTGTAAGATCCTTTAGTTCAGTTTCATTGGATCTATTTTATTAAAAATTCTTGACGATTTTAGTCGCGCAGTTAACTTTTTTAAATATCGAGTCAATTCAAAGACTTTTAAATCGCTAAGTAAATAATTTAGTCGAGTTGTTAGTATCTATAGTCTTTAAACATCAATTTTTTATTTTAATTCTATTGTAAATTAAAGTATAATTAAAAACAATTATCAAAATGCTAAGTAAATCCAACCCAGATGAAACAGAAGAAAATGAACTCCAAATTGGAGATATTATAAAACAAGAAGCTGAAATTCAAAGACAAGAAGGTAGTGGCTTAGATAGAATAACTAGAGAATAAGAATTCGAAAGAGATTATACAGAACCCAGATATCAAACCCAACAACAAAATACAGAAAATCCACTAGAACACAATATTAATTTTGATGAAAATATAGATAATGGCAAGATAATAATGCTTTAACTTCAGAATCCGAAAATATCGCTGATATAATCCCAGAAGAGTTTACTATTGACGTTGGTGATACCAATTTTTTAGTGACCGAATTATTACTGATGATATCCGAAAATAAGGATGCTTTAATTATGTTACAGGAAATTTAATTAAAGGTAATAATATATTTGAATGTGTATCCCAAGGTCTACAATTTAATTCTTTAGTTCAAAATGATGTTTCAATCAAATAAGTTTGAATTACCCTCAGGATGGTTTTGCAAAAGGATGGATCATAATTCAAAATTAGATCTTTAGTTATCATAAGGCATATGAAATTTTAAGGGATAATGCAGATGTGTTTTATAGTGTTGAGGGAGAAGACTATTTAGGGATAGAATTGAGAGATATTATAGAAGGTAATCCGGATTCAATACTTATTCATAAAAATACGAAAATAGTACTCAAAGCGATTCCGAATCTGATATATATTCAGGGGAATATAGTAGTCATCTAGGCCCGATTCTTTTTAGACAATTAAATAAGTTTGCTTTAAGTTTTAACCTTTCTCTAAAATTGAACTACGAAGGTTGTATATAAAAGCAGTCTCCTTAACACTTTATTTAATTGGCAGCCATTTAGTAAGTTCAAACCTATTTAAGTTCAAAAGAAGTTTTGTTCAAACACACTTTGATACAGTATTTAACCGCATTGTAGCTTCACTCAATTAAATTAAAATCTTTTCAGCCTCTAGCAATGAGAACATTTATAATATTAAAGATTGCAATACAAAGTAACTCATTTTATTTAATGATATAGTTTAGCTCTTTCTCTACTTAGGCAATACTCTATTGAATACGTATACTAAGTTATAAAAACAGGAATAAACTTAAGGCATTAAAATAAACCAATTTTGGCTTCAAATTAGAGCTTGTTGAAAGTGGAATGAAGCTATATGTTTTATACAAGTTTATTCATCGAAAAAATTAATGTATTTGCCTTTGCCATCTGGTTTTTATATAGTAAACTGTGCGATTCGTCGCCTAACTATGCCGAACTCGATTTTCCTGATGGCCCTTTCTCCGTGTAGAATATAATACTCGTTTTTATTGTTTACTGATTAAATCGACTTTTTTAAGATGTATATAATCATATCTTTTAAACAGTTATCTACTATTTTCAGGAATATAATTGAAATAACCCTTATTTAAGTAGTGTTCCGGCTAAGTTTGTATATTGAACCCAGAGACTTAATGAGAAGTTAAGGGATTTTAATATTTAAATAAGCTTTTTATCAAATTTTTACATTCTTTTGGTTATTGCGATTTATATAGACCAACTCGATTTTAAATCTTCAACAAAAAGAAAACTTTCATCTATCCAATAAAGAATAATGGAAATGGAAAGAGATTAAATGAAAACGAAAGGAAATAAATTATATATAAACTTAGTAGCCCTAATCCACCTAGCAAAAGATCAATCAGAAGAGAATATGGTGTCAGAGATACAGCTATTAGAAAGATTATGAATCAAAAAGATTCTATCCCAGAACGTACAGCTTTAATGAGTGAAAAAAGAGAAGAAACTTTTAGATTTAGCAAAGGAAAATTTACAAAAATAGAGGAGAAGTTATATGATTGGATAAATTCGATGCGCCTGACTAAACTAGCTGTACCGCCTTCACTGGCTAAAGGAAGAGCAGAATAGATTGCCGAAGAATTCAATATAACAAAAGAACAATTTAAGGCTAGTTGACAATGATTGTCTAATTTCAGATCTCGATATGATATAAACAATATGTCTCTCCACGGAGAAGAGGTTGAGGTAGATAAAAACGATCCTGTTCTATTGGAATCTTTAAATAAGTTCTATAATCAAATTAAAGAATATAAATGCGAGAATGTGTGTAACATGGATGAATGCGGTTTGATCTTTCGTATGTTGCCTAGATATACTCTTTCAATGCCACCAGAAGATATATCTAGTACAAGAGGTAGAAAAAAATCAAAAGAACAAGTGACGCTAATAGTTTGTGCTAACTCTACTGGATCCGATAAAATTCCTGTAATTATGATAGGAAAATCAATTGAGCCTGCTTCTAGTAAAAATTGAAGATTGCCTATCCCATAGTTAAATCAAAATGAGCATGGATGGACGTTGGTGTTTGCTGTAATTGGTTTGACGATGTATTTTTCCCACATGTTAGAAAGAAAACAAATCTACCAGTATTACTTATTCTTGATAACGCTCCAGGTCACTTTGATGCATTCGAGAGAGACAGCGTTAAATTGGTGTTTTACCAGCTAATTGTACAAGTTGGAAGCAACCTTGCGATATGGGAATAATAGCTGCACTAAAGAAGAGGTACAAACATCTGTATTTAAAGGATGTTTTTTTCTTTTTTATAGTCTTAATGAAGATACTAAAGCCGCCCGCAAGAGAGAAATGGCAAAGTTAATGCGTAGGGGTACTGCTGGAGTAAGCTACAGAGATCCAGCTCATTTAATGGATACAGCAAAATATGTGAAAGAGGCTTGGACTTTTATAACTCATACTACTATTAAAAATTCATTTAAGAAAGCGGATATTATTGAATTTGATTGTGAAATAGTGAATAATCATGATATAATAGATAATAAAGATAGTACTATTTTTGATATGTCTGAATTAGTTAAGCGTATTGAAGCAATATCAGATAAAATCAACTATCAAGATTTGGACAATTAGAGGGCGGAGCAAGTAAATTTGGACACTCTAGTTTTTGCGATGGGTGGTAATAAAAAATGTATTTATTTAGCCAATTTTTTTAAAAAAATAAATAACTTTTCAAAATGGAAAATGAAAATATAACTATTGAATATCAAAATAGAATAAGGATAAAATGTTTATTAGAAGTTGGAATGTCCCCTACAGAAATATCACGTCATCTAAAATGCTCTCGACAAAATGTTTACAATATGGGACAAAATTTTTGAAGCCTCGGATATAATTCTAAAATATTAATGCATCACAGTGAAAATAGGTTGAGGAAGCAACTAAAATAGCAAGAATTATAACTAACAGATGTTTTATGGATAGTAAATACTTAAATTTATTTTCATTCTTACTATTTTATTCATTCAAGAAACTAAATTTCCTCGACCAATTAGAATAGAATTATGTTTCAAAAATTTTGTCCCATATGAAGAAAAAAGGCAGAACGATAAGGAAAAAAAAGGGTCTTGTGGAATAGAAAACTTTGTAAAAACACCAGAAAATTTATTAAGCGTAATATAAAAGAAAAATATGGAGTTTCAAGTAGAAAATGTGCAGCTAAGTTGAATTCTAGTTTAAGCTATCAAAAATGCAACAAAGTACAAGTAGAAGAACAGTGCAAAGATATAGAAAATCGACAAATTGGAGAAAAAATGCTTATTCAAGACAAAAAAAAACCCCTTTTAAGTCAAAAAAAATATCGATTATAGAATTAATTTTGTTAAACTTGTTGAAAATATGGTGTTTTTAACTAAAGGCCCAAGAGCAATATAATTGATTGATAATATTTTATTTACTGATGAATCTCATATACACTTTATTCTCAATTAAACAAAAGGAATAATCCATATTATACAAGCGAAAAAAGCCAGGTTCCAATAACACTTTGCCCAAAAAAATCACTTTCTATTATGGTGGCTAGGGTGTGTGTACAAATGGTCTGACAAAATTACATATGGCATAATATTTTTGAAGCCTTGGTTATAATTCATTCATATTAGTGAAAATAGGATGAGGAAGCAACTAAAACGGCAAGAAATATAGCTAAGAGTTATTTTATGGATAGTAAATTTATTTACTATTTTATGCATTCAAATTTCTCTACCAATTAGAATAGATTTATGTAAGAAAATATTGTGCCATACTGTTGAAAAAGCCCAAAAAGTAACAGGAAAATATTACCAGGACAAAATCATTCCTATATATATAGAAGCTTTAAAAAACCTAAAAGTAAATTATAATAAAAGAAAAGGGACTTTTGATCAAGATGGAAAAAGATAATATGCAACTTTTAGAATCAAATTTTCAAACCGTATGGGGCAAAGGAAAATGGCCAGGCAATAGCCTAGATTTGAAACCAATAGAACATGTATGGACTATTCTTAAAGATTCCATCCATAAAAACCTTTGGCCAAGAAATAGGGAAGAATTAATCAAAAGAGTTGAAAAGGCTTGGAGTGAGATTGATAAGAACACTATTAAAAATATCAGTCGCTCTTTTCCAAAAAAAATTCAGAAAATGCTAAATGCAAGTGGTGGAAGCACTAATTACTAGTATTTTATTGTTACAAATAAATTTTTGTTATATTTTTATCTATAGAAGTTATTGACTTATTTCTATTTTATTAAATAAATGTCCAAAGTTACTTGCGCCACCCTGTACATTCATATTGATGATGAAGATAATGAAGAATACGCTAGAGCTTTATCGGAAGAAGTCAACGAAGTTATTAACTCTACATCTAATAGTTTGCAAAAAGAAAACGATATAAAAGATGTTGATGAACCAATTCAACCTCAAGTTTCCTTCAATTTTTATGAACTTTACAATCAAATTGATTAAATAGAGAATCAATTGAGTTCTGTAGACTTTCAGAAAAAAACTGAAGACGCTTACGATAATATCATGTACGATTTTGAAGCATTTTCAAAGAAGATGAGAGATTTTTCGTTAAATGAAAAAAGAAAGAAGCAGATACCTTTGCGCCTGATGATCTTATTTGATATGCTCAAGAAATAATTAATAATATTATTGATTGAAATTTCCATAGAAGAGATACAATGACGACATGTCTAAAGAAGGGAATTACAGACATTATCAAGAGCATCAGAATCAAAGTAAAAAAGGTTGAATCAATACCGCCATTCGAAATCATCTGGATTGATAGTGCAAACGTAATAAACATTATATTCATTGGGACACGGAAGGATCATCTTAGCACAAAGAAGGATACAAAAATCCACCACTAACATCAAATACTCTATGATTTGCTCTAGTTATTTACCGTAAGTGTTGCTAAGGTTGATATGAAGATAAAAGTCGGAATTTCCATGAGTTATATCTATTCATAATTTTGAAAACCTTGTTCATCTACATCCTTTAGTTAAGTTAGCTTTTGACTGAAGTTTTGATTAAAAGCTTCAAACGTCTTTTTAAAACCAACTCTCATAGAAAGAAAATGAAGGCAAATTTAATCAATACCACCATTCAAAATCATCCTTGTTGGGAGTACAAGCACATGCAGCTTGATCTTCATTATTAGGACGGCCAATAATCGATTCATCATTGATATAGCCTTCTTTACATAAGAAATGGCACAAATAAGGATGGCTTACATCAAACACACTATACGGCTGTGGTGGGATGCTGAATTTGTCATCTGCCTTGACTGCTGCTAATAAAATTGGTATTAGAGTGATGAGTTTCATTGAAAATTTTTTCGTATAGAGTTGTTTTTATATTGATTTTCGATCAGGCTTGGCATATCTGTTTATAGGATTTTCCGAAAAGTACTTGATTCTAACTTTGACTTTTTGTATAGCGCCTTCATCAAAGACTTGTTTCAATTCTTTTTCCTTTGAAAGAAAGAAGCTTCATGACTAAAAATCACATGTTAAATCAAGACTTAGTAGAAATGAAATAGGAAGTTTCTCAAAATGGATGAATTCATATCTAATTCCTTTCATTATTTTAGAGTTTGTCCTGATTGACACTTTATTTTCCTTTCCCTTTTTGATTCTCTTCTTAAGTCAACCAAATTTTTAATGAATATCCAACCAATTATTTAATAAATGGACTACTCTGAATGAAAATAAAGTGCCGATTATCTGAAACCTAGTAAACAAAATCCTCTATTTGAAAAGGAATCAGTATTAAACCTCATTTATATACACACATAATCATTAGTGTCATTCTATATACCAAAATTAATAGTACTACACTTTTGATTATACAAATAACCAAAATATACCCTATTAAAAATCTATATAATGGAGAACTCTTACCTTGACCATTTAATGAAACAGGCTTAAAGAGAAATAAAGTTTTATTCGATAAAATACAATAAAGTCAAGGAAAGTAGCCCCGATTTCAACTTAGTAGCCTCCGATTTAGAATCGTTTAAGCCAGAACCCGAAGGTTTGGACCCCGAAGCCGATTTGGAGGCGGCAGAACTATGCTCCCCATGATCCGATTTCGTAGAATTCGAAGTGGCGCCATAATTCATATAATTATCGGAGATACAAGCCTTATTACAATCCTTATCATCCTCTTTGCACGCTGATTTGCATTCTCTGGTCTTCTCAACTTGCTCCTTTGATGGATTTGGTACGCCGGCACATTGAGCTCGGCAATTTAATTCGCCGTTGCAAGCCTTAGAACACTCATCCAATTCGGTGGCATTCTTTACTCCGCTAGCTGGTGCATTGGAGGTGTTGCTGAGGACTGAAGTGATTAAGAACAAGTAGAAATTCATTGGACTTTGTTTCTTTTTCAGCCCCTATTTATGTTTCTTTTTCAGCCCCTATTTATGTTTCTTTTTCACACACTTCAGTACACACCCTCTTTACTCCATATTTGTTTACATTTCCATAATGGTCTCAAATCAATAATTACAAATTAGGGACAATAAATGGTAAAACAAGGAGCAAGCAACAGCAATTAAAGTTAGCATAACAGGTTTCGAGGATATGGCACTTTAAGTCCCCAATAATTGGTTGATCTAAATTCATTAAAAATTTGGTTAAATTAAGCAAAAAATCAAAAAGTGAATAAAGTGCCATATATACAGGATTTTAATTTCCCCCTTAATGGATGATGGCCAATTTTAAAATTCAGTGGCGATTCACACCCTAAAAGAAGGGCTATGATTAATAAAGAATTATATTAAAAGAAAAAGAAAACTGCAACAACGGCGATGAAAGAAGGAACCATGAATTCGGCACCGGAGCCGGAAGCCGAAGCAGACTTAGTCGAGTTGCCCGATTTTCCGCCAGTAGAATTAAAAGTAGAGTTACTAAAGCCCGGATGAGTCAAATAGTTATCCTGAGTGCAACCACCAAGACATTTGATGTTGGCATCCGAGTCAGTCGAGTTGCATTTTTTAGAACAATCATTGGTAGCGGCGATCTGTTGCTCTGTTGGGTTTGGGACGCCCGCACAAGCAGCAATGCAGCCCATGTCAGATTGCGAGCATTTTTTGTCGCTGATGCATTTGGTTACAACATTAACGTCGGTAGAGGAGGTTGTGTTCATGTTGTCACTTGCAAAGATGGCGGTGATTAATAAGTGGGATTTCATGTTTTTGTATTGTTTGGAGGAGTGTGACCCTTTTTATAGACGATTCTTGGGGTTCGGGGTTTAGGAGCATTTTATTTATACTTATTAGGATTGAATTGTTTGTTTTCCATTTGGGGCTAAAGATCAATTGATTGTTTGTTTATAAAAACATAAAGAATGAACTTAGATTCTTCATTTGTTTATCTTTCTCAGTCCATTTTTCGCTGTTTACTGCTAATAACCCGCTCTTTTCAAGTGGATTCATTGAAGTTAAACTTGTTTAATTGATTAATTAATTAATTAATCCGAATTTGGTTATGGATCAGCAAGTTTACAAGGCTCTTTATTCAAAGTAGTCCAATAATTGGTTGATTAATAATCATTAAATATTTGGTTGAATTAAGCAAAGAATCTTTAAGGGAATAAAGTGCCATATTGTCATTTCTTAGGGTATTTTCGAGTCATACTTTTGATTTCTCGCGACATGTAAAGATAGTTTTGCAATAGTCATTAATGATTTTTTAGTAAGTTACCTTGTAATTATACTTTGGATGGAAACGGGTATACAAAATTTGAACCTTCAAAAAATTGATTTTGTAGTAAAATGATGACTTTTAAAATAGGGTTTGAAATAAATAATTGGTTGAAAAATAACTTGGAATCTATTTATTTTTGTAAAAAATTATTAAAATTGATAATATTATTTTTAAAATTATTACTTAGTTAATAAAAGGAGCTCAAAAGCGAGGGATTAGCCTTATTTTTCAATCTCTTTATTGGATTGTGTGATAATTAAGGTTTGAAATGTTTTTAAAATATGATTATAATAAAATAAACATGATTTCAAAGCATAGAACTAATAAAATATCAATATAGCTAGTATAGATCTGTTGTTTTTTTTATTAAAAAGATCTTGAGTATTTTAAAAAGCTAAATGATTTCATCTTAAAGAACTTTGTAAAATATCCAAGAGAATCGAAATCAGCCAATTTAAATAGAATGTTTTTTAAAAATTTAACTTTATAAGTTATCTTATTAAATATGATTTATATTTCCTAGTTGATTTGAGATTAAAACATAAACCTTTTAAATAATGAGAGAAGTCATTTTAAGTTAGATTTTCTCTGCAAAAGAGAAAATCTGATACAAAAAGTGAAATACTACAAAATTTTATAAAATTTCATTAATATTTATTATTTCACCATAAATTATGATGCATTTTATAGTAGCTAGTATATCAACTTGTGAAGATGCTGAGTGAGACAAGTTCATAAAAATAAATTCCGTAAAACAATTCCTGTTTAGAGGATTAATGAAAGTTAGACATTCAAAGCATAGAAAATCAGCCTTACATATTCTTTACGTTTGTTTACTTTCAAGATCAACGTACAAAAATTCTCAAAATGAAAGAGGAATACGAATTCAACAGCATATTATACAAACCCAAAGGAGTAATCTTCATCTTACTCGGATTGATTTACTTGTTATATGGAAAGAAAGGGTATAATATAATCAAATTAGTACAACCAATCATATTTTCCCTCACTTTAGTAGGCTTAGTATTAAAATACTGTCTTTCATCAAATCGCATTTGGTGGCTGTATCTGAGTATGTATTTGGTTATATTAGGATTGGAATTAGGATGCTATTACTCCGTTTATTTAGTAACTAGTTTGTTAGGTGGCATTGTTGGTTTTTTGGGAGCCTTTGTGATCACCTTCCCATTTACTCATAATAAAGACTGGATCTACTTCAGCTCCATAATGCTCTTTATGAGTCTTAGTGTGGCCTTTAGATATTATTATAAGAAATTCCTCTTAATTACTTTGACCTCAATCAATGGCGCCCTCATGTTCTTGATTGGTATTTATTACTTACTAAAGAGTCAAGATTTGACAGATAGTAGAACCGAACTGGGTCATCTGTGGTGGCTTCTGGTTTCGTTATTGGTGGTTCCTAGTATGGCCATTTTGTTTCAATATTTCACGGATGGAGCTGATGAATCTAATTTGTCGCTTAATTCAGCAGGTTCCGATGGCTTCTTAAAATATCTGTTTGTTCTTAATCCGGAAAAGCAACGTAAGTCTGCCATTTTTTAAATCAATTCTTTATCTTCCTTTTTATAATCCACCAAAAAGCTCGACGAAATTCTTTAGAAGAATGTGGCACTTTATTCAAAGTAGTCCATTTATTAAATAATTGGTTGAACAATAACCATTAAAAATTTGGTTGAAGAGTCAAAAAGGGAATAAAGTGCCATGTTTCTAAATTCGGCACTTTATCCTATCATTTCGTTTTAAATCTCCTACTTAATCTAGGAATACAGTCACTTGAATTATTCAAACCAAGTTTCAATGCTGTTTATTTTCCTAGAATACAACAATCAGTTGATAAAGATCAGATTTATTAGAAACTCAATCTTATTGTATTCATGACGTCAATGTGACAATTTTTCAATCATTTGAATTTCAACTTGATAAAATGGAAAAACTTCCTTATGAGATGTACTCTTTAATTATGCTTAAAATCCCATTGATTTATTTAAAAGAATTAGCTATAGTGGATAAATAATATCATAAAATGTCAACTATTTCCTTATGGGGTAAAGATGCTCTCAAACAGGCCCCTATCTGACATTAAAAATTACAAAATTAAAACATTAAAATGATTGAAGAACAAGTCTTTTTAATGAAAGCTAAGACTATTTTTGAAGATAAAGCTCGAAGAACTGCATGTAAAAGCTGTTCTGAAAGCCTTATCTTGCAAAAGAACCTAAGAACGTTCAGATGCTCAACATTTAATTGTAGAAAAAGGTTTCTAGTTACAGCATCAGAAATAATTTATAGAAGTAAATTGGAACTAAATGAAAATCTGAAATTGACCTATCTCATATTAAAAGGATTTACTTGTAAGGCTATAAAAGAAATCATTAAAGTTGACAAAAAAACTGTACGTAAGCTCATGTATGAGATAAAATATAGTACTAAAAATGGACTTTGAAAGCAAGAGAACAATATTAGGTGGTGATGGAATAGCGGTTAAAGTTGATGAGAGTAAATTTGGGAGAAGAAAATTTTATAGAGGACATAAAGTTGAAGGAGTTTGGGTAGTTGGATTGATAGAAAAGACACAGGAAAGGCGTATAGTATTTTTTCCTGTAGTTAGATAAGATATTGCTACTCTAACAAGCTTAATAGTAAAACATGTCCATCCAAAATCAATAAAACACACAGACTGTTGGAAGGGATATAATGAACTATCAAATAATGGTTTTATACACCACAAAGTTAACCATTCAAAAGGATTCAAGGATGCTGAAACTGGAATTCATACAAATACCATGGAAGGAAAATTGGTATAGTTTAAAAGAGAGTATTAATAAAAGGTATAAGACAAAGAAGCTTATTTCACTATATCTTTACATTTATATGTTAAAAAGAAGTGAAAGTGATGTTTCAACATATTTATTAAAGCTTTTGTATTTTATTTTATATTATTAAAATTTAAGTTTCAAAAAATGTTTCAGATAGGGGCCTGTTTGAGCACCTACCTCCAGTTCCTCCATTATTCTTAACTAGAAGTTATATTAAAAGTGCCTCACGAATTCTTTCAAGTTTAATATGGGCTATTTTGAAGAAACATAACTATTAAATCCGAGATTGAATATTTTTATATAATAATATTTATTTTAAAATATAAAGAGTATTTTCTTAGAATTTTTAGATTTTTCAATACCTCTAATATAAGCAGCAGAGCTCCCAGAATCCGAAGGTTGGGAACTTTTTTCATCAGGAGAATTCGGAGCCTCGATAACTTTCGGAATCGATTCATTACCAGACGTTTGGTTTTGAATAGCCCGAGAGGTTATATAACTAATTAATAATAAGAAATTCATTTTATATTCCAACTTTTCTAGTTCTTATTTATACTTTTGTTAAAATTTGTGCTCCAATTAATGGGGGTAGCTCCCGCTCATTTGGGTACCAATTATCATTGTAAAATTTATTGCATGGGCTCTAAAAGAGTTTATCGATGACTAATAAAATGGCACTTTATTCAAAGTAGTCCCCAATAATTGGTTGATTAATAATCATTAAAAATTTGGTTGATTTAAGCAAAGAATCAAAATGGGACTACTTTGAAGGAAAATAAACTCCCATATGGCACTTTATTCAGAGTAGTCCATTTATTAAATAATTGGTTGATTAAGAGTGAGAATAATCTAAATTCATTGAAAATTTGGTTGAGTTAAGCAAAGAATCAAAAAGTGACTACTCTGAATAAGAGCCATATAACATTGTTTTGCTATTTTGGAAGACAACCAGAAATCAAATTTGACCTATAATAGGAATGATCTAAATATGAGCTATGAAACAAGTGTATGCTTATTTTAAGCCAATCAACCAAGTCAAAATTTAACTAAGAAATTTTTTCTCAAATGGCTGACATCAACACAGTAGCGAAAAGCTTTAGCGATTATTACTACAACACATTCGATGTTAATAGAGAAAGTTTATCAGCATTATACGTAGCCCTAATTCGACTTTTTATATTAATTAGAAACAAGAATCGATGTTAACTTTTCAAGGGGACCCTATTCAAGGACAACAGTCTATTATAGAGAAATTAAAGGTATATAATGACCATTTATTTTATTATAGAATTTACCTTTTCAACAGATCAAACATGTAATTCATTCTACTGATGCTCAACCTTCTGCTAATAATTGTATTATCGTTATGATTAGTGGCGAATTGTTAACCGAAGGTGAAGAGCATCCTCTCAGATTCTCGCAATGTTTTCAATTGGTCCCAGAGGGCGGTAGCTACTGGGTCGTTAACGATCTCTTTAGATTAGTTTAGTCATTAAAGATTTGCTCCTTATCTAATTTCGTTGAATCAGTACATACTTTATACCATCCTTTAGTTTTTGATTATAATAGATTGGTCAATTGGTGGATCAAAATGGTTCATAATGCAGTTTTTATTGCTAAAGTCTTTGTAATTTATTTTGGCAACTTAAGCCTTTTGAACCCTCACAAACAGAGATGTAAAGAATTGGATTGCTACTTAATTGCAAACCAAAAAAAGAACTGGTAAGTATTGCTATTCTTAAATTGGAATTGTAAAAGAATTGGAATTTTTTTGAATTACAAAATTTTCAACTAAAACAAAATTTAATGAAGCAATTTCTTATTTATTCAAAATCATCTAAGCTTGTGGCATCCCAGTAATCTTTATTAACTTTTAGATACATAATAGTCTCCAAGGTCTTAGGGTGCATTTTCTTTCTTTTGTCGGACATTACCATCTTGCAATCACTAAAGAATCCCTCACAAATGTTGGAAGTAGCTGGTATATAATCAAGTTTAAAAGTAGGATTTCTTTTTTGTCCTTTTTTCCCATTCTTTGATACGCGTAATTATTTGAATTAGTAGATTTAGACGGAAATGCTGATGCAACATCATCATTGAATCTTGAAAGAATCTTTAATTCTTGGGTAGACAACTCATCCTTATTTAAGGCTTTATAAACTGCTTCTTCAAACACTGCATCTGTTACCAATTTTGAACTTTGATCAAGATGCTCACTCATCGATGGATAATCTGAGAGAAGTCCTTCAAATAAATTACGTGCATCTAATAAAGTTAACGTCTCTTATTGGAAATGCAATGTTATATCTTGAAATTTAACAAGCTCATTATATAATAGTTTTAAGTCTACCATTTCATTTTCTGTAGGTATATACATTTTTATTTCTAATTGGTTTTTGTCGATATGGTCGTAAAGTTGGTAAAATCTTTGTATCATATAAAAAGTGCTACTCCATCTGGTTTTTTTTCTTGTTTTTTAGCTTTTAAATCTGTTTTTCTGAGCAACAAGGTGGACATCTTAGTTGTCTGTAATAACACCATTAAATGGTGAATCTTAACAATTATATATTCGTATCCAGATTTTGAAATAAACTTATTAATGGCCAAGTTTAATCGATCCCAGTAACAGGTTATTCGTGGAATACCAATATCGCAAGATAATTTTCTATTTTCACTTGCACTATCATTTACCATAAACAATATATCATTAATATTTTTGTTGTATATATCTAACGTACTCTCGATTAGAATTTGATGATCTTTTGATCCTAATCCATAAGAATCTAACTCAAGATCGTCAACTATGGGCTGAAACGCAAGAAGTACAATTGATCTGTTTGGGTTATTGTTAACAGACTTTCTATTTTTAATTTTAATTGGACTATATTTAGAAGTTTTATGATTGTGTGGAAGCATGCAAAAATTGCAACGAAGTGATCACTTCCTGATTTCCAACCATCAAAAACTACACCAAAAGTCTCAGGGAAGAGACTTGATCTTTTCTGTTCTACTTTTCTAACTATTTTACTCATTTCCTTGCTAATAGTTACCCTGTTTTTTTCAAGATTAGTAAATCTTTGGGTAAATTCGTTCTCAACAAAAGTGAGTGGAAGATTTGAAAATACAATCCATTGGATCCAGTTAATTAAATTCACGTTTTTTGAGTTGATTAATTTGGGAATAGTTATTTGCTTACCTATATCCTTTAGTTCAATTTTGTGAATATTTCGAAGATGTTTCCATAAATTAGAGTATCCCGTCCCATACTGGTTAATTATTTTCTTTCCACAACTATTGCATTGATATTTTTTTTCCCTCTTCAGCATCCTTTTCCACTATAGTGTAATTTTCTAGGCATACATCTTTGTACTTGATAGTCATATGTGACAATATTTTTGAAACATTATTCTAATTGGTAGGGAAATTTGAATTATAAAATAGTAAATTAATTTACTATCGATAAAATAACTCTTAGTTATATTTCTTACCATTTTAATTGCTTTCTCAACCTATTTTTACTATGATGAAAGAATTATAACCGAGGCTTCAAAAATTTTGTCCCATATTAGGATTTTTAAAATTAAGCTGTAAAAGTGATTGAGATTTTTGATCAATAAAAATTTGCAATTCTTTTTTTTATATAAAAGAATTGGAATTGCAATTAAATTGGGAATTGTAATTCCAAAAATTCCTTGGAATTCAATCCAATTCTAGAATTGGCAATTAATTGCTAGCAACAATCAATTATTAAGTGTATTGAAATTCTGCAATTAATTGCTTTACATCTCTGCTCGCAAATAGCATTTAAAGAATGAAAGTCATCTACATTTTTAGTAGAAAATGAAAGCTCATCTATATAACCTTTTCTATCAATAAGGAAGGAAATTTTTGAAGGAACTATAATGTATTTGGTTGATAAAATGAATAAATTATTGATGAAAATCTATCATTATGGTTGAAAAGTTTTAATAACTATGCAAAAAGCTATTTTGGTTGATAAAAATAAAAAATTTCTACTTATATTTCAACCAAAGGATATTTAAATATTTTATTTCCAACTATTTCAACCAAAAAGTTATGTTTTCAAAAAAATTTCCTTCCATAAGGTAGCTTCGACAAATACCACTTTACTAATCTATAAAGAAGGTTTTATGAAATAACGAAAGCTGATTAATAATCAAAAATTGCTTTATAAAGTTTTATTTTATAAAGAAATAACACTAATAATATAAACATTCATATAAATTGTCTTTATTAATATTTATTAAAACTTTTATTATACCTCTATCAAGATCTTGACAACAGGAAGAGGATGAAACTTGATATTTTGTTAATATGGCACTTTATTCCCTTTTTGCTTAACTCAACCAAATTTTTAATGATTATTATTCAACCAATTATTTAATAAATAGACTTAAAGTGCCATATATGGAAAGATTTCAAAGATCTATGATCAATAGTTCAAGTTGTTATGTAATCCATGTATAATGTTTTTAAGAAAAGATGATTTATTGAGATTAAGGCTCAATTTATACTTAATTGTAAGTATTCTGGTGATTTCCAGAAGTTTCTAATTGTTTAGAATTAATAAGTATATTCGCGATATGCTCATTGTTGTCATGTAAGTTTGGTTGAGTTTGCAAATCTTCATTATTGCGAGCTTAGTACTGGGCATTTGAATTTGCATCGGGGTCAAACTGTGTTGAATCCACAAAAAGTGAGCATCATTGGTTTAGTGGTATAATTACCCCCTGCCACGGGGTAGATCCGAGTTCGATTCTCGGACGATGCATAAACTGCATATTAAATTTTAATTTCAAGTCATTTAATCTCCTACATGCTCATTTTATACGCTCTCAGAATACTTTAAAATTGTACATACAGACCAAAACCTTCGTCTGCGGCTATTTGTAGTCTACTGACTTCATGTTGACCAGGTCTATCCTGATTCATCGTTCCTTGTTTAAAATAAAGTTGATCAGCCACCAAGAGTGGCTATGACGTTTAATTCTTATCTTTTTTCTTGCAAAAAACACGTTTTGAAAATTATAGGTAAGTACACTATGAACTACTAAAGTTTTTATTAGAACTTCTCTGCTATTTTCTGTATTAGAAATTACTCATCTGTAGACCAAACGTCGATTTACCTATAATTTTGGTTGAGACAAAGTGTGTACAATAAATAAAAATGGCACAGAGCAAATTCTTTATTAAAATAAAATACAAAAACCATAAAAAAATCATCTCTCTACTCTTATTTTTTTATGAGTTTTGTATTTTATTTTAATAAAGAATTTGCTCTGTGCCATTTTTATTTATTGTACACACTTGTAAATATTAATAGCTCGACAAAAAATAGAGATGGGAGTCAATCGTGCTCATTTTCATCTAACCATTTTCCCACTGAAAAGCATGACAGACACAACGAGATCTATAAGCGACATAAGTAGACCTAAAAGCGCTGATTTGATTTAAAGATTTAATAAAATTGTTTAAAGTTTAGAGGAAGCCTTAGCATTGGTAATAGCTTTAGCTGCCGCCTTAGCCCCAGCTTTAGCCCCAGCATTAGTTCCAGCTTTAGCCCCAGCATTAGTTCCAGCTTTAGCCCCAGCATTAGCACCCGCTTTAGCCCCAGCATTAGCACTTACATTGACATAGGCAGAGGCACTTGCAGAAGCATCAGCTCCGACAGGGACCATCTTAATAGAACATTTCTTTCTTCTAATATTTGTACCAGAAGCGGTTTTATGGCTACCAATAACTTTACAAATCTTAACTCTCTTCATACTTGCTCCAGCCGAAGCTCCTGCAGTGGCACCAGCAGCAACCTTAACTTGACTCTTTGCTTCAGCAGTAGCCTTAGCAGTAGATACATGAGCTTTCTTCAATTGTGCTCCAGCAATTGGTTTAGCCACTTTATTAGCAACAACTATTGCAGCCTCTGCTTTAGCAATTGAAGCTGGGTTTCCACTTTGGATCGCCTTTTCTAATTTCATTTTAGCTACTCCTTGTGCTTTTACTGCAGCTTCTACTTTCGCATTAGCGGTTACTGCAGCCGTCGATATGGATGCTCCGCTATTTCCCTTTACTGGCTTGATATTAGCGGTTGCTTTGGCTTTGACTTCTTTCTTAGCTTGTTTTATTTGTACAGGATTTTTAGACATTCTAGCAGTTTCTAACTTGGCCTCTGCTTTAGCTTCTGCAACCTTGACTTGTGGGTTCATGAGAACGGAAGTCGAGGTAGCCTTAGCCTTAGCTTCGGCTTTTATGTTTACTATTGAGTTGGTGCTAGCAGTGACCGAAGCTTCAACCGTTTGAACTTCTTTTTGTGCTTGTTCAATCTTAACGGAGTCACCCGATTCAATGGCAACCTTTAAGTCAGCTTTGACTTTAGTACATAATTGAACTTGTTTTTCAGCTTGTTGGATTTGGACGGTATCGCCTGACGCCTTAGCTGCCTTGAGATGCAACTCTGCCTTTTTGTAAATTTGGGCCACTTTAGTTGTGCTTTGAGCTTGAATGACTGCCTTTTGGGCTGCTTGGATCTGAATTCGATCTCCTGATGCCTTGGCTACCTCCAATTTCTTTTGAGCTTCTATACACGGCTGGCATTGGCTGGGACTTTCGGCCTTAGCGCTGGCCGTAACCTTAACTGCGGCTTGGACTTCTTTTTGTGCAAAGGCGATTTTGGTTGAGTCGCCTGAGGCAACAGCTGTCTTCAAATCAGCCTCAGCCTTTTGGCATTGTTGAAGTTGTTGTTCTGCCAATTGAATTTGAGCGCTATCACCACTGGCTTTCGCTGTCTCCAAGTTGAATTGTGCTTTGGCCGAACTTTCTACGACTAGGGTTTCTGCATATTGCGTTTGCGCTTCTTGTTGTACCTTTTCTGCTTTCTCTATTTGGTCTGGATCTCCGCTGGCTTTCATCTCATCAACCTTTTTATCTGCTTCTTGACATGCTTTACAACCATCATCTGCTCCATTAGCTCCATTTTTGACTCCATTAGCTCCTCTATTAGCACCACCAGCACCTCCTGCTGGAGCATCTACTGCATTACCTCCTGCTGGAGCATCTGCTGCATCACCTCCTGCTGGAGCATCTGCTGCATTACCTCCTGCTGGAGCATCTGCTGCATCACCTCCTGCTGGAGCATCTGCTGCATCACCTCCTGCTGGAGCATCTACTGCATTACCTCCGGCTGGAGCATTTTGTCTTCTTTCAAAGTTGGCCATGTTAGTGTTTATTAAAGTTGATAATAATAAAGTTATGTAGTTCATGTTTATATTTTGTTTATTGATAGAAATTGGATTTTTAGCCAAATTTATAGCATTGAGATCCTCATTTCAATTTCAAATGCAGGAAGTTGCATTGCATTGATCTGGGATATTAAAACTATGCTGGAGAATACCCACAGCACAACTAAAGTGGCCCAAAAAATGTTATTGAGCCAAGCTACTTGTCTTAACCGCTTTATACCGTTGATGGCCCCTGGTCCTTGTCACCTTTTAGCTCCAATATGATTAAACTTTTCAAGGATAAAGAGCCCATCCTTAATCAAAAGAACGATTGGCTCTTCCTATATTTATATGCATCTCAAATTAAATATTTCATAGCTGTGATGCATTACAGGGTTTCCAATTTGAAGTGTCGCATATGGCACTTTATTCCCTTAAAAATTCTCTTCTTAATTCAACCAAATTTTTAATCAACCAATAATACACTGCCCGTCAAAAGTGATTCAGTGTTTGGGAAATTCAAACTTAAATGCTAAGTCATGAATGACTAAGATTTCAAGCAAACTGATACTTATATAATAAATAGATACAGCCTTTGTCTATAACATTAAAAATATTATAGATAATTTTAAATATTGATAGAGTTATGATTACTCAAAGTTGAAAGTAGGTGATTCAGTGTTTTGTCGAATTTTTTAAATTTACAACTTTTTCATTCTAGAACATTCTAAAATACCACAAAATTGTTCATTTTTATTTCAAATCCTTAGCAGAAGGTATTAAGGTTTATTTAAATGACGAGAACATTGAAGAAAATTGAAACAAGAATTAACGAACTTGCTTTAAATGGAAAATGTTCAAGAAATATAGCTGAAATTGTTGGAGTTTCACAAGCAACTGTGTCCAGAGTAATAAATAAAGTTGAAAACATACTCCAGAGCCTATAATAGATCGTCCTCGGGTCTTAGATAAGTATGATGAAAAATATATTGGAAGATTAGCAACAAGTGGTAAATGCTCCACTCTACAGAAATCAAGACCTATGCAGGAATATCCGCCTCTTCGAGTACTATACTGCGCATATTAAAACGTAGCAACATCGCATCTAGATACAAAAAGAAATGCCCAAAATTAAAAAAATCTCATTGTCGAGCAAGATCAGAATTTGAAAAATCACACACAAATTTGGAGAATAAGGACTGGGATATGGTTATATGGTAAGATAAGACTAAAGTAAATCTAGAGGGATCTGATGGACGTGATAGAACTTTCAGAAAAATTGGGGAACCACTCAGAGATCACAATATTACTCAATCAAAAAAACTCTGTGGTGGATCAATTATGGTTTGGGATGTATGCTTTCATCAGGTGTTAGGTATCTTTGTAGAATTGATTTCAGTGTTAATGCTGAGATATATGACACTATTCTGGATGACTAACTGATGTATACATTTGACTTGTATGATTTGCTCAAATCTAAAATTGTCTTTCAAAATGACAATGCGTCCTCTCATACCGCTTCAAGTATAAAAAAATGGTTCAAAAGAAACGAAATAAAGGTAATGAGATGAATTGCACAATCTCCTGACCTTAACCCAATTGAGCATGTATGGGATCATATGAAAAGAGAGCTAAAAATTCGACCACCATGTAAAGACAAAGATGAACTTTTGGAAAAAATTCAAGATATATGGAACAATATTTCAGCTGAAGTATGTCTTAAGCTTGTTAGGTCAATGCCTATAAGACTCGAACAGATCAGAAAAACCAAGGGTGGGCACACAATCTATTGATTTTTCATTTTTTAAAAAATTCGACAAAACACTGAATCACCTAATTTCAACTTTGAGTAATCATAACTCTATCAATATTTAAAATAGATCTATAATATTTTGATATGTTATAGACAAAGGCTGTATCTATCTACCATATGGCAAAAAAATTTCGAAAGATGTTTCTATTCTAATTGGTCGAGGAATTTTAGTTCCTTGAATGCATAAAATAGTAAATAAATTCAAGTATTTAATATCCATAAAATAACTTTTAGCTATATTTCTTGCCATTTTAGTTGCTTCCTCAACCTATTTTCATATGATCATTAATATTCTAGAATTATAACCGAGGCTTCAAAAATTTTCTTCCATATGGGACAAAATTTTTGAAGAAATCTTAATATTTTGGTTGAAATAAAAAATACATGTATTATTTGGTTGATAAATAAGTATAAGTTATATTTATTTATCAACAAAAGCAGGTTTTTATGTAATTATTGAAATTTTTCAACCAAAATAATAATGTTCTTTCGAGAATTATACTGAATTCTTCAACCAAAATGATTGGTTTCTTTCAAAAATTTTGTCCCATATGGAAGAAAATTTTTGAAACATAATTCTATTCTAATTGGTCGAGGAATTTTAGTATCTTGAATGCATAAAATAGTAAGAATGAAAATAAATTCATGTATTTATCAACTTTACTATCCATAAAATATCCCTTAGCTATATTTCTTGCCATTTTAGTTGCTTCCTCAACCTATTTTCACTATGATCACTAATATTCTAGAATTATAACCAAGGCTTCAAAAATTTTGTCCCATATGAGTGTTAGCTTGCTTGAAGTCTTACTCATTCATGGATTTCCATTTAAGTTCGAATTTTCCAAACACTGAATTACTTTTGACGGGCAGTGTATAGATATTTAAAACAAAGAAAATAAACAGCTTTTTATTCGATAAATCTTAAAATGGACATTTAAAATATCTCTAAAATGCTTTCAATGAGTAGCATCTGGACCAAAATAATAAAGTTCTTTCGAAATTATACTGAATTCTTCAACCAAAATGATTGGTTTCTTTCAAAAATTTTGGTCCATATTTTCTTACATAATTCAATTCTAATTGGTCGAGAAAGTTGAATTATAAAATAGTAAATAAAGTTACTATCCATAAAATATTTCTTAGCTATAATTCTTGGCATTTTAGTTGGTTCCTCAACGTATTTTCACTATGATGAAAGAATTATGCTTCAATGTGTTATATTGGAATTAAAATCGACAAGAATTCTGGTTGAAATAGAATGAGAAAGTAAGATTTGGAAGCTAAGTAAAAGAATATAAGAACTTTGAAGCAAAATATATCATTGAATAAAAACCTAAAACAAAAAGGACAAAGCTTAAAATCCATAACTTTAAATTATTAATTTTGATTTTATAATATAAATGGATTTTATGGTTAAAAGATCACAAAATCAGCTTAAAAAACAAAATATTCGCAATAAGGCTTAGAAAATTAGTATATAAACTGGGCAAACTATAACAAAAGGAGAAAAGAAATGATCAGAGAAATAATAGTCTTTATGCTAGCTAATGGATATATGACAAATGGAGAAACGCTAACAACTAAAGGAGATAGTAAAGGATTAACACCAAAGCCAGAAAAGATAAACCCTCAAGATTTCAATGGGGAACCATCTACTCCTTTGTTATCTTCAATTAGCACAGAAGTGGAAGTAGTAAACAAGGGAGAGCGAGTGGTGTATTTGCCATTGAAAGGCAATAAAGTAAGTTGGTACAAATTGAAAACAATTGAAAACCTCAAACGAGACCAGATTGTTAAATTTGAGTATCAACCTTCGTCTAACAGCTATCATGTCACTTATGAAGGAAGAAGTGAGACCTTGTCGGATCCAATAAGCTTCAACTATGACCGAGGTAGAAATATCATAGAGTTTAGATCAGATGTGGATAGAACCAAAATATCAGCCTTTGGATATTTGGAGAAAAAGCTGGACTTTACAAAATCAAGTGAAAATATAGAGCTTCCTAGTGCCAAAATAAATACTATACTTGTGAAGCATGAAATAGTAGACTTTGATTTTAAAAACCTTCAGATAGAAAAGAAAGACATGGAATACGAAATCACCGGATATGCCCAAGACCCTAAAGATAATAAAAGCTTTATATTCAAAGTCAGCAGCAATAAGGCGAACCCCTACTTTTACTTTGAATCACATTCTAAATCTGAACCAGAATTTATCGATTACAATCCGGATAATGAAAAAATCAAAAGAATAGAGCTTTCAGGGGATAAAGGCAAATTGTATTTGGAGGAATCGATGGATAATAGAATAGGCGTCATCAAGAAAGAATGGGAAAATAAAGCTTATAAAATCAAAGTAGATGACCAAGAACTGTTCAAAGTGGTCCAAGACGAGTCTCATCTTACTTTATTTATTGATATCAAACTCGATAATAAAAGTGACTTCAGGCTAAATCAAGGCTTCTTTTATAAGTTCAGAGTCGACGAAAATAGCCATATGCTTATCAAAACCCCAATTGTGGCCACCAATGTCGAAGGTCAAATATACAGAATAAAGAGTGACAATATACAAATCATCGATGAGGATGGAACAGTTCTACTGTTGAAAAAAGACGGAGACGAAAACAATAATCACTACAAGAACTCTCTTCCTGCTTCTAAAGATGCAATTCTTGCTGACCTGTTTAATGGCGATGACTTAGTAAAAGAGAAATTGGTATCCTTAACCACCACCAACATGATTTATTTGGTTAATTCTACTAAACCAGAAGATTATGACAAATTGAAGAAGATCATCCATGAAAAACCAGAACTAGGATGCAATTTGGTCTTTAGAAAAGTTGACTTTCAGTTCCTTAAAGTAGACGATTTCTTACAAGATGATTATCCAGTTAATAGCTGCTTACGTGAAAACCCCAATAAAAAGACAATATAAATTGTTGCTAAAGAAGAAAGTAAAAGTGAAAGAGTTGATGAAAAGGAAAGTAAAGGAGTTGATGAAAAGGAAAGT